>BQNB010150356.1:0-16047 GCA_026074375.1 Tanacetum coccineum
CGCGCAAACTCTGATATTAAAGATAACTCCTCAGAAATCAAGCTTCGGGGGAGATTGTTAGCAAGCTTTCAAGATGATGCAAAGTATGAGCATGTTGGTCAAGACACAAGATCGCAAGGTGGCAAAGACGATCAAGACGGAAGGATAAAGATTTAAAGATCTCGGACGGAAAAGACGAAGTCTAAAGACAATGACAAAGGCTCAAGATCAAAGATCACAAAGCATGAAGGAACAAGCCTACAACGTAGACAGAGACAAAGATCACAAGAGCTCAACGACAAAAGCAATCTCATTGATCTCACGAAGGAGTGTCACAATGAACTCACTTCGGGGGAGATTGTTAGCCTCAAAATATTGAGTCGAACAATGGAAGTACGTTCATTATATTAGGTCCCGGTCACTTAATTAATTATACATTGTAATAGGCTAGAAGGGTAAACGGGCTCGTAAATGTAAGCTAATATTGTATGTGTATCGGGCTAAAGCCCAAGTCAATCCCGAGCCCGGCCCAAGTAAAAGCCCACACGCCCCATGTAGTTGTGTAGGGTATATATACCATTTTCCATCAAAGAAAATGGTGTTGGTTCATTTGTAAACATTTTCCATTTTGCAAGTAATCCAACTCTCATTCTCTCTCTAGTTTTTCTCTCTCTAAACTTTTTCTAATTTCCTTCTCTTTTCTACTTGTATTCGAGCAACATGATAATGAAGTGAAGTGATATAGGGTTACCTACAGTCATCATATTTTAAGGCTAACAAAATGTACAACCCTTTCTACTATTAATATATGTAATAATGCTAATTGATAATTTCGGATGCTTTGAATGCTATATAAATCTATTATACCAATGACACAATTCTCATTCACTCAATTCTTATTCACTCCTATCTCTTCTCTAACCACCGTCGGCTGCCCCCACCACCATTGGTTGCCGCCCCTCCGCCACCGGCTGCCGCCGCTCGCCACCGTCGCTAAAATGTTTTTAGGTATTTTTTAATAGAATTATATGATTTGGCATATTTTGAGGGTTTGTTGTTATATATTTTGAAGGTTTATGTTTTCAAATGTTTTTTTATAGATGGAACGAGTGTTATGATAATGAAGATGAACTACAATCATTTAGGCATAAGGCACGACAACAAGATAAAGTATACGAAGAACGTAAAGAAAGTTGTTGGATTCTGCATCTTCGCACCGGTATATTCTATCCGAAAGGTCATGAAGGGGTGATGAATGAACTTCCTGATGGTGCTGCAATCTTTGCATCCAGTTATTGGCTTAGGAACAATGACATGTATCGAGTTTAATTACTCTTATTAATATTTTAGGACGACAATAAATGTTACATTTAAAAGATACAATTTTACGTGTGTATGATACTCATGTTATGTAACATTTATAGACTAACATTAGATCGACAAATGTAAGCATGATTTTCATTTGTCATGCACAAATTATTAGTCTATACATAATCATTCTAGGCGTGTCATATTTTAGTATGTTTATTTTAGACGTGTTATATTTTTGGCATGATTAGATTTTCATTAATCTCCATTAGCTGGATCCTTAGATGTAGGATTAGTCTTGGGCTCAAGTCTTATCTATCTATATCTATACTTCTATACTACATTATAAAAGCATTTTCCATCCATTCTTGAAAAGAGTAGGATGTTGAAAGTTGAAAAATGTACAAGCCTTGGAAATTAAATGTACAAGTCTTGAAAACTAAGAATCTTGACATACATGTGATTGGTAAAATTTGATGACTTGACAAAAATATCTTGACCGGATTTAATGACATTAAATGTGTGATTGGTAACTGATTTGTAATATGAAATTCTTTGTGGCTTATAAATACAAGTTGACCTGTTTTTCGACCAGAACCGGTTGAACCCAGCGGGTTTCAAAACATTATGTTTAATCTCTAAACCATCATACTTTTACTATTTTTTGTTTATAACCTATAAACTTTTTTATCATTACAATTATTTACCGCTAGGAATTCCCGCCGATATGCGCGGGTACTCGTCTAGTACAATTTAATTCATATTTTAACCACTTCGAAGACAACCTATGTTTTGTCAATTTCCATTTCCCTTAAAAGAAAAAATAATAATCCACTTTTGAATTATTAGTGTTAAACGTAGGATTTACAATTAGAGAGCATGGGTGTAATGATTGTATGCATGTTATAGGTGTCAATTTGCACCCATAACACACATATGGCATGTTATACTGACCGCTCGTATATGTTACAAGCATCGATGACAATACTTCACATTATGTTATGCGTTTTTTTAGTGAGTAGGTATTTTTGTGGTTTGTTATAAGATTTTTATCGAAGAGGGTGTTAATATTATGCGAGTGTTATATGATACATGCTTACGTCCCATAAAACAATAATTTTACTATACATAAAGGTAGGGATGAGCATATAGACCCGATTCGAGTAAAAAAAAATCGGGACCACTAATTCGGTACGGGACCGGTACAAAATCGGGAAATTATTGAAAAAAACTAGAAATACCGTCGATTTCTCGGTACCGGTACCCGAATCCTGTTCGGTACAGTACCGGTACCACGAATTTATGCTCGGAAAAAAATCGGTACCACTAATTCGGTACGGGATCGGTACCGTGCTCACTGTACTCGACTATTTTGTGCTTATCGGGAAACTTATACTACTTATGGGCTTTTTTTGGGTAAGCCCAGATTGTATAAATAACCCATAAAAAATTCATTTCACACTAAAGAAACACATAGTTACTGTGTGTTTTTGTTTCTGTATCAAATCATCCAAACACAAGTAAATCACTCTCTTCATTTTTTATTGTATTTTATTTTTTAGTATGTCGTGATATCTGATATCTGATTATTGTTGTTTGCGGAATTGAACTTGACACATTTTAAAGTGATAGCCACAACTCCGTTTGCCACTAGGCCACCCGTGAGTGGTTAGTTTTCCGCATTTTCATATACTTCTATCTCTGAATTCGCTTACAATGTATCATCTCTAGCTCGGCGGCTAACTGTTCGGAACAAATTTTATGCAAATAGCGCCATAGTCGCTTCATTTTAATTTAGGTCAAAGTTTATATTCAAGTAACATACCATTAACTACATGATTCCCCCCTCACTGAAAGAAATATACAAGCAATGTGAAATTGGGCTTTTTTGAATGCCCTTCTTGACCAGTCAACTATACATTTGCGTGAGAGAGTGATACCACTTAGGGCGGATCAAGTGTACCCATATTTTACGATTTGCACCTAGTCTTAAGTTTTTGTGTTACAAGTCTTGATTAGTTTTGATAGAATGCACTACAAAATGCACCTGGTTTTCGTAAATGTGTTTATATGAATAACCTTTGGTGGGTTCAAAATGTGTTTAACCTTCAAACCCCGTGGATCAGTCGGCCAATAGGTCAGAAACCTAAAATAACATGAATAACCTTTGGTGGGTTCAAACCCCGTGAATTAGTCGGCCAAAATGTCATAAAACCAAGGTTACCTAAAAGAAACATGAATAACCTTAGGGTGGGTTGAAACCATTTGGCCAGAAGGTGAGAAACCTAAAAAAACATGAATAACCTTCGGTGGCTTCAGATTAGTTAGTCGGACAAAAGGTCAGAAGTCAGAACCTAAAAAAACATGAATAACCTTAGTTTCTAAGCAATAAATTGTGTTTGTTTTTAAGTTAAACTTAAATTCTGTTCGTTTGCTTGCTGCCCGTTGTTTTTAAATTTGTGTCTGTGAATATGATTAGTTCATTGTATTTGATGTATAATGGACTAATTGTATTAGTAATAGCTTCCGATGAAATAATGGGTTGGATATGTCAAAAGCATACATGTTAGATACACAACAGATGGCAGAGGCAAAATACAAAAAGTGGGAGAAGGAACCTGCTCCAGGCGGTTGGGATGGTATGACCTTTTTACTCTTTTCTTAATTACTGCTATCTGATAAATACTCCCTCTTTCCAGTTTTTTATAACAGCCAACTATAGTTATCAGTATTAAAAGCTATTTGTTTATTGCCGTCACTATGTATAAATTTTCTGGTGTTGGTTTGGGTCAATGAGTTTCTTTTCTTTATTCTATATGGGAGGGTTTTTAGATGTATCAAATAATTGTATGCTGCCATATAGAATGAACTGAAAATCTTATTAGGAGTCGCTGATGTATGCTGCCATTAATACTTGTACCATCACTAACTTGTTTATGAAATTGTTCTCAACTTAATGCCATGTGTATACCAAGGTTGTCAAGATCGGGATCCTACCCAGGATCATTTTCGTCTTTGCAAGATCGAGATCGTAGATCCTACTATAATGTCATTTTCTTAATAGTCTAATATTATATAAATCTACAAATTATTATATATCATAAACACAAAATTATATAAATGTTTCATAAGAATGTTGTCATAAATTATAATTATAAAATGTTTAAGAAGATTAATTTGTTGTTTTTTTAATATCTATGAAACACAACCCATAAATTCGTAGATTTTAGTTCTGTTCTGAGAAAAGTAAGATCGGATCGTAGTAGATCTTAAGATCCTATGGTCAAGATCGGGATCCTATAAGATCCTAAGCAAGCAAAGATCCTACGTAGGATCTGGATCGTTTTTGCTTTGCAGTGTCGTAAAATCGTAAGATCCTAAGATCAGGATTGGGATCTTAACAACCATGGTGTATACAGATAAACTTGATTAGGTTATTTTAATAATTAGCTATGATATGCCATTATTCTAAAAAAAGCGTCAACTGCATACTGCTATGATTAGGGCTGTCCATGGATATATGAGATTTTATCTATCATTCATATCTTTAATTATTTTTAAAAGTATAAAAATTTGTGTATAGAGCAATCTGTAGCATTTTAATGTAGACATAACATTGATAGAACTACAGAATAGTGGAATCAAACTAACAATCTATGTTCAGAGATAGTTATACATTTTTTTTAAATCTGTCTTGAATTCAACTGGATGGATTTTGCTGATAGCCTGAATGAACTGGATGTGTTTGCTGGTTTGCTTGAATCAACTGGATGCATGGGCTATTGTATTTGTTCGTCTCATATCTGTGTTTATTGAGTACTAACTTTTGACCATTTAATTCTTATACTATGGTGGATGTTTAAATTGTTTTTATTAATATTTGGAAACAGATGGTTATATCATCTCAGAATATTGAATAAATGGAAGTCGAACATATTACAGTAAAGATATCAAACCTGTTCAACATCTTTTTTTAATATGAATGGCGTATCTATAGAAAAAAGTAAAGTAACTCCCAATACCGTCTTCCACGGGTTATGGGTCCCAATACTGTTCCACGGTGTATGGGGGAGGTTGAGACGTAGACAGCCTTACCCCTACCTAAGGTAGAGAGGCTGCCTTCGGTTCTACCACAGGTAGAAAAGGACCTCCGGCCTTGCAAGGAGTAAGGATCGAACCGTTGACCTTGTCTCCAGAGGCAAGGGTGATTATCTATCTATGTTAAAATCCACCAACAACAGAAATATTATATCTAAACACATTAATGCTACTGGCCGACAAATTACTGCTGACAAAAATGTGCCAAGTCAACTTTTTGGAGCAAGGTGCTGAAGTCATATAAATAATTATATTATAAAGTAATTGGTTAACAAGATATTATTGGCTGGACAATCTAAATAACCGGATTAAAGCATGTTATAGTAAGACTAAAATGATAAGTTATTTATATACTAAGAATTTTCGGTAAGCCAAACAGAATTTTCATAACTAAGGCTGGAAATATCAATCATGAGGAACGGAATTGTGAGCATGCGTGAGGGTTTTGGTCACGCGTAAGCCCACTAAAACCACAAAAGCTCACGCGTGACGCGAACAAAATAAGAGGGCTAATGGTGACCATGATACTTTTTGGGCATTGTGAAAGGGTGGGTCAGCCTAATGTTTTTTTTTTTGGTAAAGAGGAAAACAGCCCCGGTAAATTATATTACACCAAAAAAATCGATGAAGTACAATGAAATATAACTGAGTGTCACATTAACCTCAAGCGAAACGCCTGAACAGCCACTACTCATATGGCATGCCATACGAGACTACCTATCAATTACATACCCAATAACCCCAATAGGGAAGAACCATCTAATAATACATAAACAATAAAACATAGGTTACTTCAAGGTAGATTTAGGGAGCTCCCAAAGACGAACAAACTCCACTCGATCCTTGGACGTCTTTAGATGACACGAAAGAAGCTTCATACGAACTGATGACATGATACAATCAGTAACTTCCTTAGCCGATCGCTTAGTATGCTTGAACAACCTTCGGTTTCGCTCTTGCCAAACAAAGTATGCAGCAGCCGCAACTACTAGCTTCCCAATAATACTCTTAGAGGACTTCCTTTTGGCAATAGGTAATAAAATCGACATAATGGATGCAAGCGATGAACCTGAACCCGTGAGACCCGCAAATTGCTTCAAATGGCTCCAAACCTGTTGAGAGAAATGGCAATCAAAAAATAAGTGATCGTGTGAGTCCGGTTGCGTCTCACAAAGAGGACACACCGTAGCTAAGCCAGCTGCAACATCCCATCGGTTCAAAAGGTCTTGCGTCTTCAAACGCTTCTTAATAATAAGCCACATGTTAAACGCATGTCTAGGAATGCAGTTTTGAAACCAAACAAAATCAAACCACGGAACCACATTATCCCTAGGCCGAATAGAGTTCCATACAAGGTGAACCGAGAAAGGTTTTCCATTACCATCATTATCACGCCATTCCAAGTAATCTTTTTTATCCGCACTAATGGCTAAGAGTAGAAATTTTATTCATAGATTTTGCGGGTTTTATTAAAAGATAATCATTATACCATATTTCATAATTGTAATGTGTTAATCTTTAGTCACTTGGTAACGCTATTTTCTATTCTCACTTTGCAGTTTCCACTGTTAAGTCTCTAACTAACCATTTTATTATTTCCCTATTATTGTATGGTTCTCATATGAGCACCATCTCTTATTTTCTTTCTTTGTGATGCTTGTATAAAGTATATCCTTTTTTGTATTGACATCTATACTACTCATTTTGTATGAAACTTGCGAAATTCATGGGTTTCTAAGAGACTGTAAAGCCGCAAGAAAAAAATCAGTTTGTACTATGAATTTTTGTTGTTTTGTGAATTATACTTGGTTCTTTGTGAATTTCACAAGTCACACGCTCAATTCCATGAGACACTTGACTAATTCTTTTGGCATGTACTTTTTTAACTTAATATTACTAATATGGGATTATTTTAATTTGCAACGCGTGAAATTCGTGGGTCTATAGTCTAGTTTGAATATATGTCACAAAGCAGATTGAAATTTGGATATCAGACTCTAATGGAGAATGAGATATGTGTACCTAGTCTATTAACATTCATTTACACACTAGCTGTGATCGGATAATATTTTCACTTTCAACAAATGAACGCAAACTGAGCTTAAACTATCTGTGTACCCCCTTTATTTGTATTTCAAACAACTTGTCGCATACAATTAAATGAGAAGCATCTCTATAAACTTGTTATTGCTGTATATGTGACCTGATTTTCTGTAGCAATTAAATGTTAATGCGACAAATCTAATGGTCATTGTTCGTTTTTTAACAGTGTTTAATCAGAAAACCTTGTATGACGCACACAAGAAACGAACTAAAAAGATGGATATTGACCTCGAGGAGTACAATAAAATGAAGGAAGCCGATCCAGAGTTCTACCGAGAAGCCTCAAGCCTGCAATATGGAAAGGTAAGTTATGCCTAAACTGAACTTAAAACATGTTTAATCATTCTTGGACAAGTTCGATTCCATGTGCACAGTAAAAAGTCTTCATTTAGCTTACTGTTGATATTACACAACAACGTGTCAAAGACAAACATGTGCGATTCAAAAAATTTCTTTATATAAATAAATGAAAGTAGACTTCTGGATCCTGAAGGTTATTTTCCATAGCTGGAGATTTCATCTCAGTAGTCAATACACCCTTCACAGTGCATATTAGAATCACGACTCATGTTAATTTACATCTAATAAAATAGAGGAATGCTATGTTCACAAAAGATTCACGAAAGAGCTTCCACACAATGACGGCAAAATAATTTGTCCAATCAAATAGATTCTTGCTTATCTTTAATTGCTTTGATTGGACAAATTATTTTGCCACATCATTGTGTGGAAGTTTTTTTGTGAATCTTTTGTCGACATAACATTTCTCAATAAAATAATCTCAATCAGATAATCAATTTTGACAAAAAGGGTTGCAGGATAGTGTTTTGATGTGTGTCTGCTGTTTGCAGTTGTGATAAGCAGACACGATACTGTGTGTTTGACAAATTATTACTACTACTAAAGGATGTGTATGTTAAATGATCCCAGAAATAATCAGATAGTCGGTATTCGTTTTGTTGCAAGTACTCATAAACCGACTATCTGACCCCTAAACATTTATAAAATCAGAATTAATTTCAGTACAGCTAAACATTGGAAAGCGGAAATTGATTATCTGCAACTTGAAAAGCAATAACCAGATAAATCACTTTTAAAGCTCAATGCATGACACCCTTTAAGACCCAATGAGGATTTTGGCCATCATGTTTCCTCAAAGTTTGCAATTTGTTTCTCGTAACATCTAGCACCAGAAATTGCTAATGGGATAAACCTTACGTATTTGGTGATGTTGGACTGTAATAATCACTCCTGGTTTATTTTCACAGGCACCTAAAGTTTCGGAGGACAAGATTGAAAGAATGGTGAAGGAGCTGAAGGACAGAGATGAGAAGCGGAGTACGTTTAGTAGAAGAAGAAAGTTTCATGAAGAGAAGGATATTGACTCCATCAATGACCGTAATGAGCAT
Source organism: Tanacetum coccineum (assembly GCA_026074375.1). Classification (NCBI taxonomy): domain Eukaryota; kingdom Viridiplantae; phylum Streptophyta; class Magnoliopsida; order Asterales; family Asteraceae; genus Tanacetum; species Tanacetum coccineum. The sequence goes on from BQNB010150356.1 coordinate 8,898, forward strand.
TTCAACAAGAAGATTGAACGTGCTTTTGGCAGATACACATTGGAGATTAAGAACAATCTTGAGAGAGGAACTGCTTTGCCCGATTAAAGAAAATCGCGATACTCGTTCATGTGTAAGAATTGCTTAATGTACCCTAATTCGGATATGTAAGTTTCTGAAAGTTCTATGGGTATGCACTTTGTAAGGTTAGTTAATCGTGCTTCCATATGTTTACGTTGTATTTGAAAATCTAAATACCAATGTTTCTTTGGGTAATGTTTTTAGTTTTTGCATTTTCTTTCTTCTAAATAGGAAAATCGAAATAGGAAACATTGCTGAGCAAATGTTTGTGTTTTCAGAGGACTAAAGATTAGCATTAAAGATTTTGTTTGTATTTAATTGTCAGTATTTGCATCTCCCAAGTATTTGAGCAAGCGGTTTCGTTTCATGTTATTGATTGTTAAGGCTGTCAGTTGCTAGCTTCCTTCAGCTTGAGTTCAACGAGCCTCGGCCTTTTTTCAATTAGTCTGAACCTTGCTGCTGTTGTTCGATTTGATACTTTGTCAGACTTTTTCTCAACTATGCCTATTGGCCGACTTTTCAGAAGCTTAATTTCGTTTCTTGTTTTTGACAAGAGTTTAGTTACATTATTAGAAAAATGCAATGCTTATGAGAACTAGAGTTTTCAACAAGTGGCCGCGACAATAGTTTGGCGCCACGTATACTCAGATTGAAGTTTACATTTTTTTAAGACAATCAATGAGATCATTTTTTAAGCAGTACTTAACTCACAACCATTTGGCTGAAAAAGTGGGATACTATTGAGACAGAAGCCATTTGGTAGATTGAGGTTTGCATAACTGGTTAGTTACCATCTCAGTATTGTACTAGTTATGCGGTACATCGTCATATTAATTTTGACAGGAAATACAAGTAATGACTTCCATGAGACATAGGCGTTCGATGAGGGATAAATAGATGCACCGATTGAATTATTCTTTTTCTTACTGGTACAAATAGAAATGTTAGCAGTTAGGGCGTGGAAGACGTAACTCCCACTTTGTTTTAATATTTACATGTCATAGCAACTTGGTTTCACTTTGTTTTAATATTTACTATGAAAGTTGTTATTCCGGTGTGATGATGTTAATTGGCTTCGTGTTGCCTGTCCTTTTTTTATATATATCAATAAAATCTAAGGGGGTGTTTGGGAGTGCGTTTGGAGATGGATTTTCTGCTTATTGCGGTTGCAGAACTGAGATAATTTATTTTGAAGTGTTTGGCAACCATAGTATGATAATCACTTTTCTGCGTTCTGACAACCCCAAAACCGCGTTTTGAAAAAGCATCCTCGTCCTTACTGCCACAAAACGCGATTCTGCACAAACTGATTATTCACTCTTAAATTACCAAACTAACCCTTACTTGCCACATGGAAGCTTACAACGTTCACCTTGTTCCTCACAAATCCCAGTTCCAAGTTGTTAGGAATGGCAACGGGCAAGGAGACCACCCTCCATCCCCAAACCCGATTAGCAAACCACGCCCTAAACCCGCCCCGATCCCCAATGGAGATCTTATCGGGGCGCTCCATTGGGGCGAGATGTTCCCCCAAACCTGCTCCGATCCCCGTTGGAGATCTTATCGGGGCGACTTTACAAGCGCATTGCTCCACCAAATACACGCTGTTCTCCGTTTATTATTATTTTTACGCCATATTTTTTACAAATGTGATTACATGCAATAATATGAATAATCAAGAACCCACTAATAATATAATAATTAGTAGCGTTCATAAGTTTTCAAGAAATTATACATAAATAATTATAACCACGTTAAAAAAATCAAAACTTCTTTTAAAAACATTACACAATTTTTTTTTATTAATCACAACTTGTAATCTTGCAAAGATATAATACTACAAAAAATTGATAATATTGGTTTATTACGTGAATACTAACATAACAATATATGAAAATAATATATCGATATGTATGTATAGTTTCGGGGCGGGGCGGGGATGTTATTCCCCGTCCCCACCCCGAACCCGATAAGAATCTCCGTTAATGCCCCGAAACCCGCCTCGTAACCCAATAAGTATGCCTCGCCCCGCCCCAAAAACTTCAGGTTTTGGATTTCCCTATTGGGTTCGGGTTTTTTTGCCATCCCTACAAGTTGTCTTCAAAATAGGATGGTTCTTCTCTTCGTCGTCCCTCGATGGCAACACGATTATTTATTTCAAACCATTGATGGTCTTAGAATTTTGTTTATCCCGGTAAATAAATTTGAGTAACAAATTAAGGAAGATAGAGAGTAGTTGTATCGGTGATGGAATCTATGACTTGGTTTTTATCCACTGTGTTTTATCTTTGGAAAAAGAAGCATCTTTCTAACTTATTACTTAAGAGAGTGTTATAAATTGTGGATGGATAACCATCCAAGTGCTCACCAGCTGTAAAAAGTTTCAGATTTCTAATAGTCTAATACTATTATTGTGGTTTAATATTTTTTGTTAGTAAAAAAATGAGTTCGATGTTGTGCATTAGATTTTAGTACACCGTTGTATTTTAATTCAAATGTCATATTAAGAATATACGTGTCCTTTTCCGTCATTTAACTTTATGAGTAACTAAAATAATCTAACTTACCAAACACTCAAAAACTGATTTTCTGATTATTGCGTTTTCATACATCATAATTAAATCCAAACACTAAATTTCAAAACCACGTTTTCTAACAGCTGATGATTATCCGTTTTCAAAACACATAATTTATTTTTAATAAGCAATCCCTAACACCCCCTAAGAAGAGATCAACACTAATCTAATCACCTACTGACAATCAATACCATCAGTTATCCACTCGGCGTTTCTCAGTTAGAAATTTGTAGTGCTCTGCTACAAACCCATATTTTACCAATCTGCTGAGGCTGGTCATCAATTTGTATTAGAATCACCAATTTATTATCCATGGTAGTTTCTTATGGCAGAATTGAAGTAGTGTTCTCATGTCGAGATTCAGGTAAAATATGGACCTTAATATTCCGCAATTCACGCAAACCAAGAGCATCTTCAGCATCCCATTGAGAAAAGCCCGCTAATCTTACAAATGAATAGTCGTATTTTCATGTTGGTATCAGTCAAATTCAAATTCTTGATTTCCAGGATTAATATCAGAAACAAAGACGAGTTTTTTGAAAACAATTTGTATTCAGCCTTTTCCTCTGCTGCGTAAACAAAGATACTCGTTGTCACAGAAGCTTCTTTAAGCAGATTTGTTTTCGGCTAGGACTTCTAATCTTCAACTACATTTTGGCATACATGAACAATCTATCTTTTAGCAATTTCGATTACCGTCTCGATTTCAAGCCCGTCCAAAGTACAGTTAAGCCATATTTTAAAATATTTCACAGAAAGAACTACACTTGCAGCAACTAAATTTTTTTTGCAGAAACACCAAATCATTCACACCAGAACTATCAAGAAAAACCTTGATTCCAACATAAATTTAAAATACCAAGTTTCATAATCTCCAAACATGATAAGACATATAAATAAAAACAGTAAAATTCAAAACATAGACCCAACGTAAACCATCGTTTGTTTTGCTAAGAAACGCTCAAAAGACCAGAGACATTATATACTAATACTACTTGCACTGCATAATAATAAGATAACTGATGATTTACTCAAATGCCCAAGCATTCTCTCTGCGAACTTCCTCCTCTTCCTCGGGGCTAAAATCATTCTTGATGTTAAAAGTTTTGCGGATCTCTTCCGGGGTCTTACCCTTGATCATGTCTGCCACCGTCTGGCATGTCAAGTCCAGCAAGCTCTTGATGTTCAGATAGTTGGCAGCCTGAAACAAAGAAAAAAAACAGCCAAATAAATCATAAACCATAAAAGAACAAATAATAAAACCACAAATGGCATGTAATATGAACTACAAAAACTGAGAAAAAACCAAACCATAAAACCACAAATGGCATGTAATATGAACTAAAAAACTGAAGAAAGAAAACCAACCAAATTGCAAGTACATGAATCGGGAACGCATATAACATACAATAGGCAAAACAAAACGGCCAGATGGGATGACATTATGAGACATAATCTCTAGAGAACATAAGTGAAGCGTTTAAACAAGATAGAAATATTATATAAAATTGTAACCTCGGTCATCAACCAAATGACAACCAGAAAGGCAACTATAAATGCATAGTTGATTTGAGCTAGTAAGAGTATAACTTCAAAATATTCCCACGCTAAAAAAACAGTCAATCAAAGTCTGTAAAGACAAAGAAAACAGAACACATGGGTAAATGTTTCATTCATAGTATAATCAAAATACTACCATAAGATATACAACTACAGGCGATAAGTCATACAGTGTAATAAGATCCCACAATAACAGACAATACAAGAAATTATACACAACACTAATAGTTTGATAAGTTCAGTCCTTCAATGACAGATACCAATAACAAACTTAGGTACTACCAAAAAGATACAACATACTAATTCGCCACATCTTCCTGATTTTGTACTTTGCAGATGTCATTTTCTTTCATGGGTATTTGGCTAAGGTTATGCATAAATGCTTATCAATCTCAAAACTCCTCCATATTAATATAAATAAAATAAAATAATATCCAAGTACCAAAGGGCTTCATGTTGTGTGAGAAGCTCCCCAACCAAATGGTTGCGGGTTCAAGTCATGCCTAGGACATGTGAGATAGTTTGTGATATAAATATTATAATATAGTTGACAATTGCCGTTTTAAAAAAAAATATATCCAAGTTATTAGCTAAAAAAGTACTCCATAATTGCTTATCGTTCTAAAAAATCCTCCATATTAGCTTGCGACAACTTCCTGATCTTCATCTCAAACTCTCGACTCTCATAGGTGTTTACTTAAACCTACCTTTATCAATAACACAATAAGCTATTAAAAAAACTTCTCCTATAAGCTTTAGTCAAACACCTACTTCCTAATACAAGAAATAACACACTATCCTGTATAGACCTATTCTAATATCAAGATTAGGTGCTGATGTAATACCAAAAGATAAAATGTGTGGATGTTCTCTTCATTCAGGGCGTTTAGCCCCTTAAACAATGTTTACTCAAGTATTCTAAAAAAACCCTTAACAAATAACCTTAATGACTTATCCCACAAAAGAAAAGAAAAAAAAACCATAGCATCTTTTATAAAACAAATACCCAAACACCTTCAAAAGACGATAATAGTAAGCTATTATGAACCTCACATATAAGCTTTAGTCAAGCACCATCCTTTTTCTTACTATACAAATATCCAAACACCCACCTTCCTAAAAAATATACCACAATAACAAGCCCAAAATCCTCAACAATGATTAAATACCGAAATCATAAAAACCAATAACTTAAAAAAAAAGTTGAAAAAGAGAAGAAAAACACAAACCAAGATGAGATCAAAGAGAGTCCCTTGATCAACTTTAACAAAATCAGCATCAAAAGCCTTCAAATCATCTTCAGCACTCTTATCATCAGTCTTAGTAGCATTTGACTCAACATGTTTCTTACAATACTCAATAACCTTTGACAAGATCTTACTGGTAACATTAGGTAAAGGTATACTTGTGTCAGCACAATCATCTTCAATCATATGTTTTATGGTCTGTGATTCAAGTGCTACTATTTCTTCCACCTCAAATGTTTCACCATCTGAGGATTTTAGAACTATCATTTTGTTGTTTGATGATGACATGATTTGCTTTTGATTTTGAAATGAAACCCTAACCCTAATTTTATATGATTTTGGGCGAGAATGTGGTCTATGAGTTTGATTATTTATGGTCCCTGTGGTTTCGTTTCTTTCCCAAGAAGTTATCCGGATAAATTGCAAATTTCGTCCTTGAAGTTTTTAAAATTCCCAACCTAACCGCCAAAACTAAGGTGGTGTTTAGTTGTAGAAAAATTTTTATATTTTTCTGTTTCTAAATTCCTAATGGTTTTTCTTCTCTAGAAAAGAGTTGAGAAGTTTGAAAACCTGTTTAGATGGAGTGGTATTTTTCATTTTAGAAATGGAGAATAGTAAAATGTGATTTTCTGTTTTTCTATTTAAAATTATGAAAATGAGAATTTTTTTTTGAAAATATTGGAAAAAAGTGCGACTAAACAAGTTTTCAGTTTTTTCATTCTCAAATGAAAATTTTCCTCAAAAAATGGGATATTTTTCCAGGAAATTTTTCATTTGAGAATGAAAAAACTGAAAACTTGTTTAGTTGCATTTTTTTTAATATTTTTCAAAAAACAAAAAATTTCCATTTTCTAAATTTAAATGGAAAAATAGAAAACCACAATTTACTATTCTCTATTTCTTTTTTCCCCTAACAAAATAAAACGCAAATATAACTCAAACCAAAACGTGAGTACTAATATTCTAACCCTGTCTAGAGGTGGCAAATGGGTCGGATTGGGTCATGGGTCATGGGTCATGGGTCATGGGTCAAACAGGTCATGTTTTAAAATTGGGTATAACAGGTCACAGGTCAAACGGTTTGGGTCAGGTCGACCCACTAAACTATGGTGTTTTCATACATTTTTGAACGTTTTATACGTTTCGTCAGTCTTTTTTACGCTTTAGTCGATTTTTTCCGTTTTCTTACGTTTTCGTCCGATTTCTTACGTTTTCATCCGTTATTTTACGTTTTCGCCCGTTTTCTTACGTTTTCGTCAGATTTCTTACGTTTTCGTCTGTTTTTTTACGTTTTCGTCCGATTTCTTACGTTTTCGTCCGATTTCTTACGTTTTCGTCCGATTTCTTATGTTTTCGTCTGATTTCTTACGTTTTCGTCCGATTTCTTATGTTTTCGTTCGATTTCTTACGTTTTCATCCGTTTTTTTACGTTTTCGTCCGATTTCTTACGTTTTCAACCGTATTTTTCCGTTTTCGCCCGATTTCTTACGTTTGCGTCTGTTTTTTACGCTTTCGTCCAATTCTTAAGATTCCGTCCGTTTTTTTCACGTTTTCGCCCGTTTTTGTCAGATTTCTTACGTTTTCGTCTGTTTTTTTACGTTTTCATCCGATTTCTTACGTTTTTGTCCGATTTCTTACGTTTTTGTCCAATTTCTTAAGTTTTCGTTAGATTTCTTACGTTTTGTCTGTTTTTTACGTTTTTCTCCG
>BQNB010150358.1:0-16046 GCA_026074375.1 Tanacetum coccineum
ATAGTGGAATCATGGGTCTGGTTGCTGCTGGTCCTGATGTGCTGTGGAAGTGTTGGCCTCGCCAGTCCTCTGTCTGACCTTACGCCTCTGATACTCTCTTAGTGTTTGAGAATAGCTCGTGTATATCACACCTGCCTTGTCCATCATCCGTGCGAGGCTAGTGGTAGTCCATGTATAGAATTTGGAAAAATTACGAGCCATCGCACCAATCACCTCATGTTGCTCAGCTAACGTCCCACGTATCTTGTGCATGTTCTCCTCTAATCTGGCCATCCTATGTGGCATAGACCTGGCAGCAGCTGGTGGTGGTGGTGGTGCATGTACGGGTGTCGGATCAGCCTGGTCACCCTCATCAATAACAGGGGAATCCTGAGCTACTCCATGGGCACCAGCCGCAGCATCAGGCTGCCTCTCTGGTCCCATAGCCACCCAAGCTCAAGTATCATCTAACTGCACACTAATCTACAATCTCACCAACTCAGCCATGTCAATAACTGAAAGTGCAGGGGCAATAACCGTCAATCCCTGAAGTATTTCGCAGTCAGGAGTTGAAAATGCTCAGCCAATTGAGCCACAAACTATCCACAAGAAATATGAGCCCCGCTCTTCCTCCCAGCAGCAAACAACCTCAAGTATCTAGCCAATAAATAAGGGACATTGACCGAGTCAACGTCCATCCCTCTCAAGTAAAATAAATCAGTCACGGTCACCTTCTCAAGCGCCTGACTCCTCCCAGCAATACTACAAGCAATCAACCTATGGCACAACCTAAGTATCAGATCTCGAATCGCAGTATAAGACGGGGCTGTACCAAGGAAATCTCCAGCAGATGAGATCCCTATCCAATAATCCCTCAGATCCTCCTTGTCGAGGATATGTCTTGCACTCTCGGCCCAGTAAGCACCGAATCCAGTAGTCTGCATCTCCTCATCAGTGTGTAATCCTAAGGCTAAAATAAACTGCCTCCAGCTTAGGCGCTTCCTAGCTCCACCCAACTGGAACTGTAGAGCTCTAGGTGTGTCTAAATCAAGTATAGCCTCTCCAAGTCTGAATGTACTAAAAAACTCTAGAATAAGCTCGTGTACAAATGGTCCTCTAATATCAAAAAGCCATCTCCAAGCTCGGCTGGTGAATAAACTAACTCCCTGAGCATCCCTGTGCTTTATAAGCATCCTAGCACTCAATCCCCCAGCCATCAAATCCGGTAATCCCCCAAAGTCAAACACCTAAACCCTATGTACCTCTCTCCTGTAAATCCTTGCCAACCTTGACTCAAAATCTGCTATATCAGCCTCTGTGTACTGTAACCCCTCGTACCTAAGGTATTGGTGCCTCTGATCACGTGGTGGAAGAGCCATATCTACGAAATCAACGAGAACAGCACAAGGATTATAGAATTTTAAACATTCTGATTTGAGGGTGGATACGACGTATTCATAAATGGATACGCCGTATAAGGATCAGTGTGGTTAATACGCCGTATAGATGTTAGTCAATACGGTGTATGGGCTTGAAAACTCAGGATCCTATTTAAGTCAATACGCCATATTCATTTAACTGAATAAGTCGTATTGAGGTTTTAAATTTTGGTAAAATTTGGCCAATACGCCGTATCCATGTGAGTGGATACGCCGTATTTCTCTGCAATATGAAAACAAAAGGGGGTTCCTCTTTTTACCCATTTTAACCCATTTCATAAAACGACATAATTCTCTTTTATAGGGGGGAGGTAAAGGTATTCCAACATAATGCCTAACATCTAACTCATCAATTACCAAACCCTAACCCTAATTCTTAAATATGAAATAGTAAATCAAAAAAAGAAAGGGGAAAGGTAAATACCATATAATCTTGATGAAGAAACGAGTGTGATTACGAATTAAGAACAAGAGATCTTCCAGGAAATTTGTGGTAAAATCCTTTGTGTGTGTGGAGTGAAAAAGTTATGGTAAAACAGATCCGGCGTATTGGTTGAGCTTAAATACCCAGAATCAATACGCCGTATTAGAGTTTGAGTAATACGCCGTATTGGCGAATTTTGTTGACTTAGTCAACTTTTATTAAAAATAGTGGATACGCCGTATAGGTTTTAACCTAATACGCCGTATCCATCGTTGGAGACCAATTTTCCTAATTCGAAGCAAAGAAAACGTACATTGGCCTCCGCAACATTCTTGTATAAACGTCATCCTTATAATACCGCTTAGGGTCAAACGGAATGCCAAACGGCACATATAAATTCATAATGAGATAGAATAGCATTCCGTTTGCGTAATAAGCCCAAATCACCATATTTACTTTTAAGTTTATGACAAAACTTCCCGTTCTGAAAGTTTTAGTGATTTTTTCGTGACTTGTTTCAAAAAGCATATTTGACCCACATATAATTTCATTACCCTCCGAAGACTGTATTATATCGATATCATTATCATCATTGTCTTTTTCTGACTTTAAATCATCGGGATGAATAATGTTGAAGGGGAATAGATGATTAAAGTACAAAACGTTTCATTCCTCTTCGTCATATTCTGGCAATGATGTTTCATTATTTAAATCAAATTCATCGATATGTTGGGGGCTTAAAATCGATTCAGTTAATAAGTCCGATTTAGATGTTGGAGCATCATTGTAAACAATGGCTGGAAATTCATTCTCAAAATCTTTAAAGAAGTCTAAATCATCAAGACAACTAACTGCAGGCTCAGGTGATGGAAGTAAAGGCATGACTTTTTTATTATCATTTTCCAAATCCGTTTTCAAATCATTGGCAGAATTTTTTTTATAAGAAAACGAGTTTTTGTCAAAAACTACCGTGTAATCTTCATCGTCTGAATCGTCAAACGAAACTCTAAAGTCAATTTCATCATTAAGAGAACTTACCGTGGGTTCACAAGATAGTGTTTTTGATGATACCTCGTCATTAAAGGATATAGCTGGGAATTCCTTTCAACGGATCTGAGGTCGTGAATATCATTATCATACCAGATCTTATCATACATAGCAGTTTCCTAGTTAAACAATTTCCCATGTTTTTGAGCTTTTTCTTCCTCGAGCCTGATGTATTCTTCATAGTAATGTTTGGATCGTCCATCCTGTAACAATCTTACTAGAAAAACTATTAAATAACTAGTACGTCGTATTCAGTGAACTGAATACGCCGTATCAAACAAACAGAGTAAGCAAACAAGCGGGAATATAAACCACTCTAAACTACACTAAACTAATTAACACTTACTCCTAAGGGTTAGATCTAATCTAATGTTAAAAACTAAAACATAAAATAAAAATCAAGATTAATTTTCACTCCCCGACAACGGCGCCAAAAACTTGATATGTCATTGTGTGGTGTTTATTTATGATAGTTCAAGTTTTAAATTTATATTTTGCCGACTTAACCAAAAACAACACTTTAACGGGCAGTGTACCCGGTCGGTGGTAGATTCGTGGTAAGTAGGGTGTCGAACACTTGAAGCGAGGTTAAATCTATCAATTTTTTATATTTTGGTTATCTAATCTAAGTTAATTATAATATAAGTCAAACTTATGCTAATCCTATGTTAGTTCTAATCCTAATTCTAACAGGTAAAAGGGGGGTTTCAGCCTGAGAGACTGATTTGGTTGGTGACTAAAATCAATTCAAGACACTTTAACCCACGCAAGTAAATTAACAGAAGATAAAAGAGCGGTTGAGCCTTATGATAGAAAACTGTATTAGCCATCATTAATCTGATTAGAAGGTTGGTTTGTTTATTCAGTGCAATGATTACTTATCTCGAAGAGGCATATCATTCTTAGACTTAGGCGGGACTTCATCCTAAGACCTAGACACATTAATTCTGTCACAATTAAAGCATCCGCATAAAGCATCCTTATTACCTGATTATAATATATCTTAGGGATTAAAGCAATGGTGATCTTGTTAAACCCTAGCTCATAGAGACTTTACCCACTTACTGCTTAATGGCAATTTATACTCTAGTAGTCTACTTGTCCAACTATCCAATGGAATCAGAACATTATTTGTTAAATTATCTAGATTCACCTACTAGTCAACATGTTCAATAAACCAAAGGCAATTTCTGTTAACTAGTTAAGCCAGAAGCGTATCCTTAGCACGATTTTAGAAGGACAATACTTGTGATCCTATGATTCTAGATGTATAAATTACTATATGGAGAGCTATCCTGGCATCTAGATTACTTGGTCCGTATCACTAGATCCAGTTGAATGATAGGTCGCATACAAAAGCACGTATGTATGCCAATCTTTTCAGGCACTGTAAGTGTTCATGTAAGTATAAAAGTTGGAATCAAAGGTTTATAAAGAGTGTATTGCCTAGTATGCAATATCCAGTGAGTGATTACGATTGCACCCCTAAGTTCATAATAATGCGGCTCAGACATGTATGTATGCCAATCTTTTCAGGCACTGTAAGTGTTCATGTAAATGTAGTTCAATGCTCCGATATGGTATAACGTTCGTTAGTTCGGTACCGCCGGACTAGTGAGAGCTTATCACTCGAACGGGGATTGTCAATCCCGAATAGATCTATTTTATAACACTCGCGCCTACCAACCGTAGTTAACAGCTCTTGCTACTTAGACAATTCCGTAATCAGTTCAAAATTAAAGTAATGTACTTGCGTCCAAAAATGGAAACAAGAAATGTATCCCACCGCGAGATATGTAAATGAGTATGTAAACGAGTTTGTAATGAGTATGTAATCGAGTATGTAAATGAGTTATGAAACCAAGTATGAAAACGAGTTTGTAAATGCGCATGTATTCTCACCCCAAGAGTTATAAAATATGTATAAAACGAGTAAAACATGAGATTATAAACTCACATCTAGTGAAAGTAGTGATTATCGCAAAATCAACAAAGTAATCGTCACACATGATCCGGAATGCAACCTAATTAATTATAGGTCGTATAAATACGATGTATTTAATAAAAGTACAACAACATAAGTTATAGAGTTATATCACCACCTAATAGTTTTTGTTTAATTTATAAAAGTTGAAACAATATTTAAGTCACACTTGTTAATTGAATGTCCAAGTATATGTATCCGTAAAAATATTACCTTTGTCCAATAATTGATTATTTGTTAATAACACGTGATTTAATATTCTTATTGTTTATGTAATAATATTATGTAAGTAATTTAATTATTTTATAAAATAATATTTAAAAGTTAAGAACATGTATAAATATTATATAAGTAATACTATATTATTTCTTAATGTTTTTATAGCCCAAACGGATCCAAAAACACTCGTAAACCACATTTTATATTTCTAACAACTTTGTGTGATTTTAATAAAAGTGCAGAAAATTATTTATAAAAATTTACAACTTTTATAATTTCTAATTAAATATCTATAAGCTTATAAATCCTGAAAATTTGATCGTTAAAGTAAAATATCATTCCGAATAACTTTGTAGCTTTACACTTTGGCCGAATCGGACCCGAAGGCCCTCAAAAACTCAGTTTCAGATTCTGCAGTAAACCCGCAGTTTCACAGCTTTTATAAAAGCTGAGAAATTTATATATATTTTCCGAAATCTTTAAAAACTCATAACTTACTCGTTTTAGCTCCGTTTTACATGTTCTTTATATGTGTAAAATCATGACGAGATAATCCATCAAAATAAAATACTCACAGATTTTATAAAATCTGTGCCGGAACAATAAATTCAAACTGTGTTTATAAAATTATTTTTATAAATTTTAATTATTGAAATATTGCAAAAATAGTATCTCCTTCGTTATAGCTTTGTTTTCAAGTTCTTTATATGTACAAAATCCTTATGAAATGTACTAATTAAATCTCAGGTGTAAATATTTTATAAAAATTCGTAGTTTTATAAATTATATAAACTGTTTAAATTAATGTTTTGTAAAATTTGTTTTATAAACTTTTGACATAATTAAATGATTACAAGTCTTCTAATTTAATTAATAACACATCCTGTGTATATTTTATGTCCTCACATTTATGTCCATTAACTTATATCCAAAAGTCCAAATAAAATTTCCTCATCAATTATTTATTTATAGATTTATATAAATAAATTGCAACAATTAATTTATCAATTAGTTTTATAAATTAATGAACACTTGTATAACCTCAAATAAAACATGTTCTTGCATCTAACATATTTTAAACATCATTTTATTATGTGTAAGTATTTATTCGATTGTGTATATGCTTGTTTTTATTTTATAAACTTTATAAAATAATTAGTGATGATGTAACAAAATAATAAATATGAATTTATATAAATGAAATAATTAAATGAAAGTGTAGGGAATATGATGAACCTTATGAATGAATGAAGAAGTGAACCCTAAATTAAAACCCTAGTTTCTTCAACCTGAAATTCTTTTTATAAACCTTTGATTAAACAAAACCCTAGCAATACTTGTATACTTGTGTTCTTGGTCAAATAAAAACTATAAAACCTTTTGTAATATAAATTTTAAGCCCTGAGTTTTACTGGTGAAACAAGAGAGAAACTTTGATTAATTTGCTAGTGAAATGTGTATGAAAGACTTACCTTGGACCTTCTATTTATAGTCAAATTATTTGGAAAACAACCTTAACAATACCATGTGTTTAGGAGGTGGTTTAAGTACTAAGTGTAAGAGATCTCCTCCCTAGGAGGAGGGAATGGTTTGGGTATAAGGAGATGAAAAGAAGACTTGACAATTTATGGAAAAATGGTTTTTAAGGTTTACATGATGGGTAATAACAAGAATGAAGTGATACTAGTGGAGAATTTGTAATTTATTTGTGTTATACAACTTATAGAACCAACCATATGGTATTTATAAGTGTAGAATGATTTAATTTTTGGGTATTGGGTATAAAAATGGGTATTTGTTGAAGTATAGATAGGTATTGGTGCTTTCGTGTATGCATAAATGTATTTTATTGCGAAACGTAGATGTTTTAGGTAACCGATAAAAATAAAATATGAAAATTTATAAATTATCTTCGTAATAATTGTATAACACTTACTTTACGTAAACTTTTATTTGTTTGATGTCCGTTTACGTTGAATGTGGATTTTTAGTTTACGCGATTTAACTTAACAGTTGAAATTAAAAGTGAACGCGTAAAAGTTTAAAATAAATAGTTGAATATTTATTGTCGTAAAAGATGTGAAAATGAAAATTGTTACAATGCTCAAGTCCTCTGGATCAAGAGTCAACTGGCTAACTATGATGTTCTCTATGACAAGGTACCCATATTTTGTGATAGTACAAGTGCCATTGCCATTTCAAACAATCTAGTACTGCACTCTAGGACAAAACATGTTGACATCAAGTATCACTTCATCAGAGACCACATTTTAAAAGGCGATATTAAGCTTCATTTTGTACCCACTGATTTACAATTAGCTGATATTTTTATGAAACCACTAGTTGAGCCTACCTTTACTAGATTGGTCGCTGAGTTGGGTATGCTCAATATCGAAAAACAGGTCTCTGATAAGAAATCCTCTGACTGAATATTAAATGTTTTTAAGGTAACTTAAATGTAACTACCTAGTTCAAAAACAAACATTCTTAATATTTAATTCAGATTTACTCAAAAGTTTTCTATCAACTTTCTCAAAAAATGCAGAATTACAGTACATGAAGGGTCATGGGGACCCACGTTCTGTGACAGTTTTACCACTCATATTTAATGCGGAACTCAAATCATTTTCATTTTCAAACTTATAAATTTTTTTGTTGGATAAACTGCTCACCTCTTTTTCTCACACATCACTTTTACATACAAAACCTAAAACCTTCATTTTCATCATGTCTCACAAATCTTTCATCCAAAACGATGCAAAACATTTCTTTTGAAAACAACAATGGCTTTTGCATCATCTTCACAAACACAACAACCAAAACAACTCACACGTGCCAAAAACATTCATTTAAAGTAGAAGATGGTGTTATTAACTTTAACAACGGGATTGCCCTACTGGAATCTCAAAACACTTCTTACCATCCAATGCTTCAGTTTATCAAAAATAGTTGCATATTTGTTGCTTTAACGAAAGAACCATCGACATACTACCCTAAACTCCTTCGGGAGTTATGGTATACCACTGAGGCAGATGCTGCAACGAAAACAATCTCCTTCTCACTCTCATGTTTTGACAACCCACTATCCTTTGACCTCAGTGTATTTTTCTCTATCATCGGGTTAAAGCCTAGTGAGAATTGTGTTTCAGTACCTCCAAAGGAGACTATGAAGGTTGGCTTAGCAACTCTTGGACTTTTTGATGAAAAACATCCACATCTTTCATCCATTGATCTCATAAATTCGTCTTAGGTGAGAATCAAGTAATTCTTACCGAAATGGAGGCTTCTTATGCAGTATATTGTCAAATGTCTATGAGGCATGCAGGGACCTTATGATCAATTAAATGTCAATCAGCAAACGACCACATACTGCTTGTGCTAGGGGCTGGAGATTGATATAGCAGAGATTTTATTCTCTAACCTAATTGCCAGTTTGCATCCTCCAATTGGAAAGCTGGAAAGAAAAGCAAACATCTGCTACACAAGATACATGTCCTTGATCATGGAACATCTGCTGAAAGATGCATACAAGAATGAAAATATGATGTCTTTAAAACCCCACAACACTACAGCCACCACTTTTAAACCCATACTTGAGAATGAAGTAGCTTTAACAACTTATATGTCTAAGGTGGTTGCGCTCTCACCAGACCCGATTAAGTCTTTGCTCCTTCCCTCTAGGGAGGTGAATGTTGATGACACCGCTGATAAGTCCTCGTCCGGGACCTCTATGCAGCCTGTCACTCAGTCTAAAGCACCAACTGTTAGAAAGCCAAGGAAGAAGAAAATCCCATCTTCAACCCAACCAAAGGCTTTGCAATCTATCAGGGAATCATCTCCAACCACACAAGTCGCTGAGACTCAGTCTGCTGAGGAAACAATGGCCATCGCTGATGCCACCAAGTGTCTAGATGTCTTTGAATCGATAGAGGAGCAAGTAAACTAGCCTAAGACCGCTGAAGCCGAAAAGGTAACAATATTTTAAATATAAGGGGCACTACAAGCAGCCACTCTCAAACTTCTCTAAGAGAGAGTGATGAAGTTAAGGGATACCCTCGACCTAATAGAGTGTTTGTGTCTACACTTACTTCTAAAATCTTCTGTACACTTTATGTCTGCACTCAGGGGATGATACTGAAAGGTTAATAACGTCTGATGTTTGACTCTGAAAACTCTAGACTTTGCTGGATTACCCCATATATGCATGAAAGTCGACCCATGTATGAACTGAACCTCACTCAAACTCAAGGGTCCCTTAAATAAGTAAAAGAATCCCAAAGTCTTAGACTTTGAGGGGATTGGATAATCACACCCAGTCTTCTTAGGGGCAACGAATGGTGATCCTACCCCTTATTACAATCTCACAACTGAAAAGAGTCCCAAAAGTTTTAAACTTTTAAGGGGACTGGATAATCACACCCAGTCTTCTTAGGGGCAGTGAATGGCGATCCTTCCATCCATTACAAACTTACCTTTTCAACTAACACATTTATGCAGGTACTAGACCAAAATGTTCAAGAGGAGGTGAAGGAGCCTGGTTTAGAATCTATGAGGGATGTCACTTTTGACCATATCATGGATGAAACTGATCAGAAGAATAAGGCTGCTTAAGAAAAACATAAGAGCCCGTATGACACAGAGTCAGAGATCAAAATAATCAAGAGGTTTTAGCCAAGACAGCCTGATGATGATGCTCAAATCACGTTTTTGGGTGCTAAACCATCTCACTTTGAATATGATCAAACAAAGTCAACAAAGCATGGTGACTCTTTCTTTAACTCTGGACTTCGTTCCATGCCTGATGATGACCTGGTCTCTCTGACAGGCTTTGAGACTCCAGACTCTGCTGATAATGACTCTCAGGAAGGTACTGCTAAAACCTTCAATGCTTTCGTTGATATGCCAGCTCAGTCAGACCCCCTTGGTCATCTTCATGAAGAGCTACGCACACTTAACACCAAGGTTGATCAGTTAGAGTCCAGCATATCCAAGAAAGTGACTGGTGATATTCAGTCCTCCGTGCGTTCAATTGTTGCTGATACTCTCAAAGAAAACTTGCTTGGTCTACTCTCAAAGGCTCTGAAAAACACTCTTCCTCAGATGATTAAGGATTCCATCAAACAATCTGTTTCAGAATCCATTGAAGAGAAATTACCATTGTTTGATGCATAAGTTCAACAAACCTTACAAGATCAGTTTCCTAGCATTCTTCTCAAGCCAATGAACAAAAAATTTAATTCATTCAACACTCTGGAGAGTCGTAGGTTTGTTACCCTTCAGCAGGAGTTGAGCAAAGTAATCAAAACTAAGCTGGGGGTGTCAGTCAGAAACAAGGTCCGCAAGGGGATGCAGGCGGTTTCTAACAAACTAGCATCAGTTCAATCTACTATGGCTACAAACTCCCAACATGTTCAGGATCTTAGGAGTATGTTTAAGGACATAGTTCTCCTCCTCGAAGCAACAAAAGTCTTTAAAAAGACTAATGCTAAGGGAGAGAAGTAGGAGAAAAACAACCCTAAAACACCAACTAAAGAGAAAGATGCTCAGAACCTTGATCAAACTCTGGGGGAGCAACAATCAGGGGATGATACTATGGAAAATGCTCAGGGGAGCAACCACCAGCTCATGAGTTATTGAATGTAGAACAAGCCCCCCCTGTTAGTGAAGAAAATGCCCTGGTTCTGCATGCCTTAGTGGAAAAGAGTTCAGAGGAAAACACATCAGAAAAGAATGTATCAGATGATGAACCTTCAGTTAAGAAACTAAAGTTCCTAATTTCAACATCATCATCGTATCTATCACCAACACCTTTCAAGTCTATCTTACATGAACCTATCCGAAAGCCTGATACTACCAAAATGACAATTGAACAATTCACTGAACATCTCAACAAGACCACTTTATCCATCTTCTCTCCTACTCCTCTAAGAGTGCTAACTCCACTAAGAGATCCAACTCCTCCCCGAGATGAATCTAAAAGGAAAGGTATTGCAACTGAAGAACCATTGAAGGATATCATGCCCTTTATGGAAGAAGGAGGTTCAGTCCCCAAAATACCAAGTTTCAAGTCTTTTGTCATCCCAGAGGGGCAGCTGACCAATGAGGATGTCATGGCTCAGCTTAAGGAGATGAAAAGACTAGTTGATCTCAAGGCTGAGAAAGAGAAGTCTGAGAAGTCATTGCAGAAAATCATAAACCCTGGTACAATCAGGGCTCAGGTTCAGAAGATGGCTGACTATGAGGCCAAAAGAAAAAAGATGTTAGATGAATACAATCATCAGATCTCTCATAGGGTTGATCAGCTGCCAATCATAAAGATCAGTTACAGAGTCAATTCTTCCAAAGAGGCAACCATGAGGATTACCAAAGGAAATGACCCACTAAACCTCACTGTGTATGAAAAGTTTAGACTAAAGACACTAGGGTTTAGTGAATGGCTTGAAGTACATGCTCTGGCCTCCAAGACAAAGAGCAAGTCCAATGATGTACTACTCCAAAGTCTCAGAGACAAATTTTAGTGGGTCTTATCTCAGGCAAAAGCTCTAGGCATTCCACCACCACCTGAGCTTTCTACTTTTGGGATCTCAATCAATGACACGAAAAGAAAAAGAATCTCAGAGATCCTACAGGAAGTATTTGTGAAAGAAAATGTAGTGGTTAATGGGATGCATAAAAACTTGGTTCCCCCTTCAGGGGTTGAAGGTAGAAAAGGGTTGGTCATCAGAGAGCCTGAGTCAGGCGTCTTCTTCTATAATGGGAACTTTGATCTGGTAATTCAAAGAGAATAAGAATTCCATTTAGCCATCACTCCTTAGCTGATCAGACTTTAGAATGGAATTCTAAGAGGGACTCTAGAGGCTGAAGAATTTTTCAAGAAACTGGAGCTAACTATTGAAGCTAGGAATGATGTAAATCAGGCAAGGAAAATTGTACAAGAAAACTTAGATGGCATGGGCCAACATATGTAATGAATGAATGAAGTTTTGTTTGTCATTTTTCTCTGTTAAATTATTTGAAAGAAGAAGTTGTGTCTCACTTACTATAATTTTTACTTAGCATAATTTATATTCAAATAGGGGGAGATTGTTGAGCTAATTCAAAGCCCAATGATCAGTGCCTAGATTTAAACAGAAATTATGCTAAGTATTGAAAAACCCGCTGATAGACATCAACGAGTATCGAAGGACTCGCTGAGTGCAAAGCCTCAGCGAGCAATCTCAGACGTATTCAAGTCAAAGACATCGTCAAGGAAGTCAAAGATTACTTAAAGGCATACTCGTCAGCTGGGATGGATATCAGCTAATATGTAGAAGGAATACGTTGTGGTTCTAAGAAGAGTCAGAGGTGGCAATACTCTGACTATCCTATTACCCTTTGAAGAAGAACAAGCTGAGCTTAATTTGTTCTTTAAAGTTTAGGCGGGAAACTCTAATAACTTGTTATGGCGGGACAAAAGGTTATTTGAGTTAAAGCCTGCACCAAGTACGAAGTTGGTAAAAGTAATAAACAGTTGGCAGAACTGTTCACTAAAGTATGGGCGGGTAGTTCCAAGAATAGACGTGCATTAAATACCTCGTACGTACTCCACTAGATTCTTAAGCCGTTTCAACTACCCCCACTAAGGACGCAACCTCATATTATAGTCATTTAATCCTTTATCGAACTTAACTGTCAGTCAGCTATCTCAATTAGCGGGTCTGAATAAGTTCGCTTGTAAACTTGTTTCACTATCAAGTTTACTTGTTTAAAGGGTAATCTTACATTGTCATTCAACTTGTGCTATCCATAGCACATTGTAATACTTTGATTCTTATCAATAATGCATTACACGATTGAAAAGTTATTACTTGTGTTATTTACATTAGATAAGTGTTTGTTTCCATATAGACGTGTAAATTAGGACTTTCATCTTATATTTTTTTAGGTAAAGAGTTTCCCCGGTAAATTTCCAAAAAACATTTAAGTACAAAGGATGAGGGTGAGTCCCACATCTCCGTCTGTTACATAGGCAAAACTAATTCCTTATAGGAAGGTACACAAAGTGACTAAACTACAAACAAGAAACTATTTCTTCCTACGACCTCGAACTCTGTTATCCAAATTATCGCATATATCTTGAATTTTGTTAGGAATATCCTGTCCTTCATAGATATCATCATCGTATGGGTCTTCATCATAGTCACCGTTCTCATAAGAATCCCTCTATTATTCCAGCAAACTTTTAGTGCCAAAACCAACACTTTCTGAAGCCATAGAACGAGCCATATCATTATCAGCTGATTCAACCTCATCCTCACTATCATGATCACCCGAATAATCAACCTTTTTCAAAAGTTTGCCATCATCATCCATAAGAATATCTTTCCCATCAACAATTAGCTTTTCAAGCTTTCCAATTTTATCAACAATAAGAGTAGTACTAGTATTACGAGTTTCAACATTCCAGAACGAAGAGCCACCAGAATTGGCCCCATTACTAGCCAAATTTGAAGTCCTCCTATTGGTACCCAACTCCCTATCATTTTCAACCGAATTAAGCACATCAAATGAGTTTGAATTACTAACTCTTTAGTAGGCTCCACACCTTTCTTCTTATTACCGCTAGTGTTGGCTGTAGGTTTTTTAGAAACAGGTCTATACTCTTTTGCCGGTTTAAATCCCACTTTTGGACCAATCAGAACACCTCTAGTAGCCTGACTAGGCTTCTTCAAGTTCTTCGCCATACCCAAACCTGGATTCTTGGGACACTCCTCCAAAATATGGCCAAAAACCTTACAATACGCACACCTAGGGGGTTTCCACTCATATTCAACACGAACAATACACATATAAAACCCCTCCCCAAAAAGTTTAGGCATAGCCACCATAATAGTATCTTTTAACTCGACATTAGCCCGAACTTTAATCATTGCTCTAGCATAGCTTGACCTACCCCATGAATGGATGTACATGTCAGATGTATAAGAGTCAAGCATCAAATGAGTGTCAAGCTTAGTAGCAATAGCACTCAAACCATCCTTACTAAATGCAGTCACAGGGACACCATGAAGTTTACCCCACACCGGAACATTACCCCCATCTTCTTTTAATAATTTCACATCAGGATCCCACTTTTTCAATATAAGCGAATTATTATAAATAAACCATGAACCATTTTCAAGCATTGTATCCAAACCATCCTTAGAGCTAAACTGGAAGGAGAATATCCCGATAGACGAGTTAAGCATTAATTTTACCAGTCCATATTTACCCCAAGTATTCCTAACATAGTTAGCAACTACGGGGTAAGCCACACGCTTTCCCAATAAGAATCCATATACCGTATTAACAAACCGTACACTAGTAGCTCTAATAGACTCCACCGGAACAACCACATCAATCCCATTTCCCCTAGAGTAAATAAGGTGCGAAAATTCATACCTTCCTACTCAAACCAGTTGTAAATAAATTAGCATAAAATGTACCTAGTTTCGAGTTAACATTAGGGCTAGTCGGTGTCTGCCCCACATTCACATCTTTAGTATTCACTGTAGCCATATGCTCTTTCATAACAGACGAGGATACCACGACCGTATCCTTGATAGCCTTAGCAGAAGGTACAACACCACTCTTCTCCTTAACACCTCTCCCACCACTACCTCCTTTTGGCTAAAAAACCTTGCTCTATCCCCAAAACATTTACACCCTATGCCACCTACTCAACCAGTTGCAACGACACCAAAACAGGCACATCTTGTAATCCCAAGATGACCCACAAACCCTAGAGTTTGTAAACCATAGCAGTAGTTAGGAAGCAGCAACGCCAACAAGAAGGATATAGGAATCGACTAAGAAAACAAGTATCCGAATCGATCCAAAAAAGAAAACCCAAACAACGATTATGAGTATAACCCTAAAAACGAATTTAATAACCTTAACAAAAAACCTAACTAACAACGATTAGAACCGATATTAGTTATGGTTTTGGATCGATTCAGGTAGAAAAATCGTTTAGGGTTTAACTTAACACCAAAATCGCAAACCCTAATATGAAAAACACCAAAAACCTTAAGATCCGTGGTCAAACCGAAGTAAGGATCAAAGAAAATAGGGCTGAGATTGATGGATCAGTTTTAGGTTGTTAGGGTTTTGAGATCGCCAAAAGGAGAAGGGGGGTTTATGTAGGATCCCGATAATCACTTCCACTTCATATGACAATCACGAATCGAACGAGAAAAGAGAAGAATAGATGATTTCTAGAGAGAGAAAGAAGAGAGAGAGAGAGTTGAGAGAGAATTAAAGAAAAATAAATATATTAATGAAACAAACTTGTGTGTGTTGTGTATTTTTCTATTTCCAAAGTGGAAAAGGTATATATATACCCCAACACTTAAAGTAACGTTCGGGATATTTGACTAGGACCCGGGCTCGGATCTTGCTTGGGATTAAACACGAAACATATACAATATTAGATTAACTATCGATCCTGATTCCCTATACTTTCCTATTACAACGTTAACTAATTGATTGACCGAGACTAACATACATAATGGATGAACTTCATGTTTGACTCAATATTTTGAGGCTAACAATCTCCCCCAAAGTGAGTTCATTGATGAGACTCCTTCATGAGATCAATGAGATTACTTTTGTCGTTAAGCTCATGTGGTCTTGGTCTTTCTCTTTGTTCTTTGTTGTATGTTTGTTCCTTCATGCTTTGCGATCTTTACTTTTGAGCCTTTAACATTTTCTTTAACGTCTATGCCATCTTGCGATCTTGAGTGTTTGACCAACATTCTCATACTGTGCCCCATCTTGAAAGCTTTAAATCAGAGTTTGCAGATGTCTTTGTCTTTAAATCTTGAGCTTTCTTGATAGTTTGTCTTTGTAGAATAAGTATGAACATGTGGTAATGAATCGACTTTGGTTGATTGGGATACTGTCACCACCGTTTTAACCTGCAGGTTTACGTTAG
>BQNB010150359.1:0-16046 GCA_026074375.1 Tanacetum coccineum
TGGCTAAATTGCGGTTGTCACAGTCTCCCCTACTTAAAGAAATTTCGTCCCAAAATTTAATCGATTCAATTGCTAAAAAAATTGCTTACTCACACAATTATAAGCGAATAAAACATCTAAAATAAATTGACCTCGCCCGTCCTTGAGGAAATTCATTGAAAAACTTAAGTTGTGTAACAACTTGATCCATAACTCAACCCCGCAACTCATCAAACAAGAACTGTCTTGAAATTAAGTTATGTTTTGTTACAAAACTCAACGTTTTTGAAGAATCGGCTTGACTTTAGGTTTTCTCAATATATAAATTTAACCAAACCACATAAGAACATTTAAGGGTGCACTAAGGTATACCAGTAACCCTATGTACCTAACTTTAATTAGTACTTCTAACTATAACTTGCTCAATGAGTAAGTGTGGATACTTAGTTTCCATAAAATCCTTATATCCTCGCTTCGAGTTCCAGCAGACTTTAACTATCTATATCCTACTACGCTTCAAACTTTTAACCTCACGATCGCTAATCTTGACAGGTTCTTTAACAAAACGAAGAGTTTTGTGTACCTTAATTTCTTCCAAAAGGCACGTGCATATTTGCATCTGTCCAATACTCCTTTAAATTTGAAACACATCAAAGACACTACTAAATTATTGAGACAATCTTAATCAATAGGCCATAGGATCGATCCTTTTAATGATCTCAAATGGTCCCACATATCTTGGTGCTAACATGTATTTCTTTCCAAAATGCACTACATCTTTCCAAGACGACACTTCCAACATCACTTTCTCACCATCTTCAACTCTAAATGTTTACGCCTATTGCCAACATAGCCCTTTTGGCAATCTCTAGCCGCTTTGAGCTTTTCTTTAATCAATATCACCTTATTAGTTGTCTCTTGTACCAATTCTGGTCCAATTGACTGAATTTCTCTAATTTCAGCCCAAAGAACAGGTGACCTACACTTCCTTCCATACAACGCTTTAAATAGATCACATCAAACACCCAAATGATAATTATTATTGTAGAAAAATCAGTTAAGGGTAGATGAGTATCCTAACTACCATCAAAAATCAATCACGCACGCTCTCAACATATCCTTCAAAGTCTGAATGGTACGCTCACTTTGTCTATCCGTTTGAGGATGATAAGTCGTACGCATGTTTAGCCGTGTTCCCAATGCCATCTACAATGTCTACCAAAACCGTGAAGTAAATCTTCCATCATGATCTGAGATGATTGACACACGCACTTCATACCTTGCTACTACCTCATCAATATATAGCCTTGCTAACCTCCTCATCTTATAATCTTCATGTATAACCAGAAAAATAGGTTGACTTAATCAGTCTATCGACTATCACCCAAATCGTATCATATCTACCACTTAACCTCAGCAACTTAGTGATAAAATCCATAGTTATAAAACCTCGTGTTTTAGGGTTATGTACGACGTTACTTACTTAACTATTTATGTTTAGTCTTGTACGCGTTTGCTTTAAATTTTAAAGTATTAGGTTAAATCGCGTAAACTAAAAATTATCATTCAATGTAAACGGGCATCAAACAATTAAATGTTTACATCAAGCAAGTGTTAGATAATTATTTAGAGGATAATTATTAACTTTGCACATTTTATTTTTATTGGTTACGTAAAGTGTTTATATAAACTAGTTATGTGTGAAAGCTTATATAAACTAGTTACCTAAAAAGTGTATTTATAAAAGTTTATGAACAAATAAGTATGTAGACTTATGGATCTTGTGATTCTTGGACAATATTTAGACAAATCATGGACTATAGATCCTAAGGATGTAAGACATGTGATATAAGTTATTGTAAAGGACTTGTAACAAAGTTACTAAACTAGAAAGTTATCAAAACTAGTTTTAATCACATTTTAACAGGGACCTTAAAACATTCTGTTTTAATTCAAAATATAAAGCATTCATTTTATATTTTTATAAAATACTACATCTCATGAGGATTCCAAAAAGGTAAGAAACTCGAAAAAACAAGCTATAACGAAGGAGATACGTAATTTGCAAGATTTTGTTCTAAAAAGTGTTTTATAAAAGAAATTTTATAAAAACTTATTACAATTCAATTCTGATATATACCAATGATTATTTTTCTCAGATAGTACATATTTTTAGGATTCCAAAACATTAAGAATCATAATTTTTAGATCAATAGCGAAGGAGTTATGAATTTCGCAAGTTTACGATAATAAATACTTTTATAAAAATAAATTTATATAATTTACTGTTTACATCAGATATATTTATTTTTAAAAGATCATTAATTAGATAGAACTTTTAATTATGAAAGACGTGCTCGAAGGAATCACTAAAATCAGAGTTAAAACGAATAAGATACGACATTTACGAGTTTACGACGATTAATTTTATAAAAGTTTATGAACAGTAAAAATTACTGTTCACCAGTAGGTTGAAAATACTAAAATGTAATATTTTGATAACTCGTCTTAATACGAAAGTGTAGGCATAAGAAATGTAAGAAACGGACTTAAAACGATAAAGTTACGCCGTTTTTACTAACGTTTTTAATTTATAAATATGATTTCACAAATACGATTAGATGGTGATGTAGCTATATAGAATTATATATGGTATTAGTTAATCAAAGTGCTTAGTACTTATACGGCCTATAATCAATTAGGTTGCATTCGGGCGTAATTGTGACGCATTTTCACGCATTTGATTTACATTGTAAACTCATCCACTCGAGGTGAGTTCATAGCCCTATGTTTTACATTTTTAATGATTTACAAGTTTTAGGGTGAGAAACATATGCATGTTTTATAATTAGATGTAAGTGGGCATTTTACATTACGATTACGTGTTTTCCTAAGTAGCGATAACCCTCTAAGCCCATTATCATGAACTATCAATTACTTGTTGTGAGCACGAATGTTATAAATAGACCTGTTTAGGATTGACATCCCCGTTCGCCTAAGTCATGCTCACTGTGCCGGTTTGCCGGATAACAGACGTATACCATGTCGGACATAGGAAGTTGCGGGTTAGAACATCTTCACGGGCAATGTTGGCAATTTATATTGCAATTCATACATGTCGAGCTTCAGTGTCATGAGCTTAGGGAAACGTAATCACATTTTATGATGTTTGCATCTATTGCATTATCATGGGGAAATCTTACGGTCCTACATTATATATTTTACAAACCTATGAATTCACCAACATTATTGTTGACGTTTTAAGCACTGTTTTCTCAGGAGATCAATGAGGTACAAGAAAAGGGATACATTGGTGGTTGTTATTTTGGAAGTCGTTTGCATTAAAGATTCGGTTGCATTACATTTTGGGGATATATTTTTTATGGGCTAAAATCTTTGTATTTTGAACAATGAACAAGTGAGGTTTCGGACTTATGTAACAACAATTTGTTAAATCCAATGTATCGATTTTAAACGACTTTTAAATAGTCGTTCTTATATATATCTTTTGCTATTGATCTATGAAGTACCACCCCCAACTCATATTCTGCTGCGACCCAATTTGGAGGTGTTATAGATTGGCATCAAGAGCCAAGGTTATAGAGAACCAGGTCAAATGTTTTGCTGGACTATAACCATTTTTAAACATTGCATTCATACAAAGGGATTTTCACGGGACATACATACATTTGTTGCATTAGTTGGTTAGACTAGATGCATTCATGATTGATATACATGTTAAAAAATACTATGTATATTACGATTAGAGTCTTATATTAATACTTATATAAGCTACTTTTGATTTTCAGATTTTGTCATGTCAGATTCAGAGGATTCCATGGTTACTTACAAGGAGGTATCTATTCCGTTCGAGGATCTGTCAGACATAGGTTCTCCGGGAGTTGATGGACTGCCCATGATGCTAGAGGACCCTTATGTGGAGGCCTCTCTTCAGGCCCTACCATCTCCTGATTATGTACCGGGTCTTGAGTACCCACCTTCACCTGTCGATGTACCATATGTACTGGAGCCGGTATACCTAAAGTTTATGCCACCAGAGGATGATGTGCTTCCACCTGAGGAGTAGGCACTGCCTGTTGCTGTCTTACCTTCTGCTGATTCACCAAGTTATATTATTGAGTCCAATCCTGAAGAGGATCCGGAGGAGGATGATGAGGATCCTAAGGAGGATCCAACTGATTATCCCGATGATAAGGATGATGATGATGAGGAGGAGTCCTCTAGAGATGATGCTGATGATAAGGTAGGATGCACGATGAGGATGTGAAGAGGAGAGGAGCAACCTAGCTTCGGACTAGACTCTGTCATCCACCACCCGTAACAACCGTGTTATATGGCTAGGAGGTATGTCCGAGCCTCAAACACCATAATCAATGATCCTACTTTTTTCCCCCAGACATAGAGGTTGCAGACCTTCTGCCATACCTTACGTCACCATCATCAATACCTGCTCCACCACCATCACCACTCTCTCTATTGTCATCACCACTACCCTAGATACTATCACCACTACCCAGATACTATCACCACTACCTCAGATACTATCACCACTATTACTTGTATCACCTCCACCACTACCTGCTAGTCCTACTTATCCTTTGGGATACAAAGCTGTTATGATCTGGTTGAGAGCTGAGTCACCATCTATTTCCCATCCACTACCACTACCATCACCTATTGTACTTCCATATACTAGGGCATATGTTGCCATGATGAGAGCTGCTGCACCATCCACCTAGCTCATGAAAATTGTTTCTGATGAAGTGATAAAGAGGAAGTAGCAATTGATGCTATTCCTTTGGCTACTAAGCCTCCAACCATTGTTGACTAGAAGATTCATAAAGAAGGAAAGAAAAACTATTACCAGATCATTAGAGCTGATGGAAATTCAAAGATGTACTTAGTCTTCAGTCATATGCTCAAAAGCTTTGACAGGGAAGATTTTGAAACTCTATAGAAATTGGTAAAAGCTAAATATGGATCAACAAGACCAGAGGAGGACTTAGATTTGATTCTATGGGGAGATTTAAAGACAATGTTTGAAGCACATGTTGAAGACAGAGTCTAGAGGAATCAACAAGATTACAAAGTGTTAGATTGGAAACTATATGACTCTTGTAGAGTTCATTCCTTAAGGATGCAACATATGCACATTCACATGCTGGTAGAAAAGAGATATCCCCTTAAACCTGCTACAATTTTTGGTATGTTAAACAAGAAGTTTCAATGTGATCATTTCAGTGAAATGGCATATTAGCTTCTTAAACTTCTCACAAAACAGCTTAAGAATCAATGAAGTGTTTGGAAGCATCCTCCTGGTGATTAATGAAGCTTTCAATGAAGAAACATGATGATTTTGGAGATAAATATCAAGTTTAGGGGAGGATTGTTGGGATTAAAAGCTTATTGATGCTGTTTGGAATTACTACTGTTCTTATTGATGTTAATGCTGCTTAGTCAAAGTTAGTGCTGCTAGAGAATTTCAATGAAAATTATTCTAAGTGTTTAAGACTGCTGGTGAAGTTACAACTGTCAGTACAAAGTTACTACTACTAGAGGAAGTTATTACTGCTAGAGGAAGTTAGTACTGCTAGAGGAAGTTACTACTGCTAGTGGAAGTTAAGACTGCTCAGAGACTTAGAAGAAAAACTGCTAAGTAGTTACTACTACTAGTGTAAAGTTACTACTGCTAGTACAAAAGTTACTACTGCTAGTATAAAGTTAATGCTGCTGAAGGAGTTAATGTTGTTAGTAAAGAAGTTAGTACTGCTAAGTTAGTTAGTACTGCTTATGTGATTTGTATGAGATATTTTGGTAAAATATATGTATAAGTTATTTTTTTAGAAGATTATGATTACTAAGGAAAGTATTGTAAGCCGTTTAGGACTCCTTGGTGTATAAAATGAGGTCCTAGGGCATAGAGTTTAATAATAACCATCATATACAGAAAAATATACAAAGTCGTATAGTTCATAGCTTCAAGGTCTTTGTAACCATAATACTTTGAGCGTATTCGTATTATTTGCTTAATAATATTGGAGCTTTTATGTTTGTTGAATTCATTGTGTTTTACTATTTCATTAAGAATTCTTCTTAATATTGAAGATTAGATTCCGCATAATCTTTAATACATTCACACAAAGTTTCTACTATAGTTGTGTTAGATTTATCTAATATAACTAAACCTTAAACAAGCTTAAAGAATTCGATATATAGAAGTGTTGAAGTGGGACCAACAAAATTCTGATTAGGATTTCAAATTCACTAATCCCCACGAGGTATCTTTATCAACCAGTCTAAGTATGCTTTAGAAATACTCAAAAAGCATGGCATAGACAAATGTGATAGCATTGGTACACCAATGGCAACATCGTTAAAGATGGATGCAGATCTAAGTGGTACACCCATAGACCAAACAAACTACCTGAAGTATGATTTTTGGTCACTTATGTATCTAACATCTAGCAGACTAAACCTTGCGCAAACAGTATGTTACTATGCACGTTATCAAGCTAGACCAACTTAAAAGCACCTCAAAGAGGTTAAAAGGATCTTTCGGTAATTAAAGAAAACCATTAACATGAGACTCTGGTATTCGAAAGATTCTGGTTTTGAACTAACCATTTTTAGACCCTGGCCATGTAGGTTGTCTTGATACACAAAAAAGCACTTCTAGAGGAATTCAATTCCTAGGTGACAAGCTCGTTAGTTAAATTTGCAAGAAGCAGGACTGCACTGCAATGTCAACAGTAGAAACTGAGTACGTGGCGTTATCTACAAGTTGTGCTCAAGTACTTTAGACGAGAACATAAATTAAGGAATACGGATTTGAATACAACAAAATATCATTGTATTGCGACTCCTATTCTGCAGTCACCATCTCGTATAACCCTATGCAGCACTCCTGCACCAAGCATATCAATGTCCACTACCATTTCATAAAGAAACAGGTTGAAAATGGTATAGTTGAATTATACTTTGTCAGAACTGAATACCAGTTAGCCGACATGTTTAAAAAGCTCTTTAAAAAGAAAGGTTTGAGTACCTTGTTGGACGACTCGGTATGAGATGTTTGACTGCGGCAGAACTGGAGGTTTTGGCAAATGAGACTGCTTGATATATCATCAAACATCAATTTGTTAATATTTTTTAAGAAAAATAAAATAAAAAAATATAAACATATAAAATAAAATACAAAATTATAAAATTTCAAAAAGAAAATACAAAATTAGAAAATTCAAAAAATACCAAAAAGAATCTTTTCGACATGTCTCTTGGAATCGATAACATTTATGTATCTAGAAATGTCGATTAATATCGACACGGGTGTAATCAAATGTTTCAAAACATGTCATTTCTAATTTTTATTAATGGTTTGTAATCAAATGTCAGATTGCAACTAGTGCCTCAAAGAAAAGGAAAATATACGCTTAAGTGTATTTATCCTTAACAACGAAAAGATAAATCTTTTCTGTCTTAAGCTATTCAATCAAAATATTCAAAGTTTTGTAGCTCAAGTCAATGACTTGTAATCGCTCTCAGATTAAAACTCGATCTCCAATGACAAAGGAGAGTGTATGCTTCAGTGTGCTTATCCTTAGCGTTAGAAGATAAGTCTTCTAACAAGTGGTATTTCAAAAAAGTTGACCATAATTGTTCAAGAATTTCTCAATGAGAATTCAAAATCTTTCAAAATTATGTGTTCAACACTCCATCCTCACAAAACTTTCAAAAGATGGTCATTTTAATAAGTGAATCAATTTTTAAGGGGGAGTTTTCAAAACCAAAGTTTTAATGTTATTGGATACACTATTTCAAAGACAATTTTTTTTGTATCCAAAACATATAAAGATGTTTGAGCATAATGTTTTAAGAATTTTTCAATGATAATTCAAATTATTTCGAAATTGTGTGTTCAACACGTAAAAGTGGTAAATGTGAAAAAATATTTCAAGACCAATATACTGATAATTCACATGATGCACACATTAATTTTGGTATTCTTAAAATACTCTTGTGTTACTCTTTGGAGTTCGTCCACTAGTGAAAGGTCTGACATACTGTAAGACCAAATATCACTTTCACTTCACCATGATGTTACCCGAAATCAAAGAAAGAAATAAATGAAGAAGATGATAGAAAAAAAGATAAAAAGGAGAAAGATAGGTGGATTGCTTAACAAATGTATGTGTAAAAAAGGAAAAAAACCAACCCTTCTCTATGTGTTGAGAGGTGGTCTTATAATTAGACGCCTATGGCTTGTCCATGGTCCGGGCTCGGGTCTTGGTAGGCTTAAAGCGCGTAAAGCATACAATGTTTGAATACAAATGAGCTCATTACCCTTACTTAGCCTATTACAACCTCCCCCGAGTCTTCTTGACTGAATGACTGAAACTTCCATGTTTGACTCATATTTTGAGGCTAACAACCTCCCTCGAAGCGGTCATTGAAATTGTATTGTCGTTGAGCTCTTGAGTCTTGGTCTTAGTCTTGGTTTTTTTTATTTTTTGTTATAGGCTCGTTCCTTCATGCTGTGTGATCTTTGATATTGAGCATTTGTCATTGTCTTTTAACTTTGTCTTTAGTTCCGAGATCTTTAAATATTTTCCTTGTATGTCTTTGTCGTCTTTGCCATCTTGCGATCTTGTGTCTTGATCAGCATACTCATACTTTACATCATCTTAAAAGCTTGCTAACAGACTCCCTTGACAATATTTGTCTTGATAATCTTGATATCTTTAAGGAAGATCTTGAATATCAGAGTTGCGGAAGTCTTTGTCTTTGTTTATCTTTAGTTTTCTTGATTCTTGAATCTTGATGCTTATAGTATGTATTTGTAGTTTGAGCATGAGCATGTGGTTATGAATCCGACTCAGCTAGAATGAGGTTGTAACTCCGTCGGGTCTTAACCTGCATTTAAATGTTAGTGATAAACAACAGATATAAACGAATATGGCTTTGTCATTCGACGGAGTTCGGTTGTGATACCATTCGGTTCCCTGTTTTACAGTATAAATATTGTACCTGTGATCGGGTAGATTCAAAGAACCTCCATGACAGAGTTTCCAACTATACTAGCTTGTTCTTATTACCAGAACGTCTCAAAGTAGACAACACGATAAGAGTGAATCAGTTAGTTACTATCTTACTGATTGAGTCGTCAATTCATTTACTGGACCAAAATCGATATCTAGTTGACACAAGCTTGATTCATATAGAATCTCGCAAGTCACCTACCACAGTGCTGTTTGAGGATGACACTAGAAGGATTTCCATTTGTCATTGTAAATACTGAAGAGTATCACTCTGAATGTTCTGACAAAATCACAAGGATAATGCGTAGGACTCTTTGTTATCACATGTGTTCTAGATGTTGAACAACAAGTGTTTATCTAGAAATGTGTCCTAATGAGATTTATAGATTGGTCTCTTGGCTCTAGATTCAATTTGTGCATTTTGGTTTTAGTGATCGGAGGCTAGAGCTAACTGCCACCTATTCAATATCAACTAACTTAGAGTGAGAAAGTTAATAGAAGTCTTGTTGATCTCTATGAAAAATAAGACAAGTATCTTTTGAGAGAAATTTGAATGGCTAGGAAGGGTTGTGTAGTGCATCACTAGGTCCATGATGTCTTTCTTCAATACTAGAATTCATCTTTGTGAAGACTGATAGCATATGTATTAACCTAGTTTCTGCCTTAAGTTATATGGAAGGCTTCTTTCTTTACACCCTTTATCCTTATATTTCTTTTTCATTCTTCAACCCTTTTAATGCTTACCAAGACGTCATTACAAACACCTTGTTGTAATTGTTCTAGTGTCAGCTCATGCCTTAGTCAACATTATTCCCTTTTCTTATTCTTTTCCAAATCATCTGCTATTTATGACTATGGAGTGTCCGTGGGTAGATCTCTCCAGTTTTGGTTGGAGCATATGGCTAATACCTAACCTAACCAATTTATGACTTCAGAATCGTCGTAAATTAATAGATTGTTAGGTATTTAATCAAAACCATAAGACCATTGAAAAACAATCAAAGTGTTTGAAATTAATCAAAACGTTTAACACTTTGAGAGTTTCATTCGTTTGAAATCCCCCCTACACATGTGCATCGATAAACGAAAGTGTTTTGCACATGTGGGTAGAAGTGAAAAGCACTTTGAGTCTTTCAGATCACTTATTATTTTCTAGATTTAATTTTAATAACATTTCTCCCCTTATTTTAAATACTAAGTCACTTAGTTTTTAAAATACCAAGTGATTAAAATTTGTCTTGAAAAATTTAAGGGACGAGAAATGTTTCAGCATGAATTCAGTGGAACATTATGTTTTGCTCCCCCTAAATTTTACATATGTTTGACACCACAAAACAAATGATACCAAGTTATAAATTAGATATAAAATTGAGGGTGAGGCAGTGTTGAGCACATAATTTTGAAAGATTATGAATTGTCATTGAAGAATTCTTGAAAAATTGTGCTCATACACTGGATCATCTTATAACAAACATTCAAAAGTAAGTTTTGTCATTATTACCAAGTTGTTATTAAGAAATTTTTGATAATGTTTTGAATACATAAGAATTTTTGTGAGACGATGTATCCAAAAACATTAAAACTTTGGTTTTTGAAAAACTCCCCCTCAAAAATTGACTCATTTGAAAAAATGGTCGTGTTTGAATGTTCCATGAGGAAGGCAATGTTGTGAAAGATTTTTCCACATTTACCACTTTTAGGTGTTGAGCATACAATTTTGAAAGATTTTGAACTGTTAGTGAAAAATTCTTGAAAAATTGTGCTCAGACATCTTTTGAAATTCATACTCATATGTTGTTGGATGCATGAAAATTGTCTTCGAGAGAATATATCTAAGAACATTAAAACTTTGGTTTTGAAAAACTCCCCCTCAAAAATTGATTCATTTATAAAAAATGATCATCTTTGAGAGTTCTGTGAGGAAGGGAGTGTTGAACACATAACTTTAGAAATATACCATAATTGTTAAATCACTTTTTTTTGAAATGTTGTCATCTAAGAATCATTCTTGAAATATTGTGTTCAACTTTGGATAAAACTACTTGTTTGATACTTATCTTATTATGCTAAGGATAAGCGCACTTATGCGTACACATTCCTTTTCTTGAGCTTAAAACTTTGAATGTGTTGTATAAACTGCTCAAGTCTGAGAAAATTGATTTTCTCATTGTTAGGATAAGTTATCTTTATAGATAAACTTTCCTTTCTTTGAAGTCTGGGTTATGCACTGATGTGTACATAAGCCATTAGGAAAATTAGAAATGACACGTTTTGAAACTTTTGAAACTCTTATTCGAAATTTATGTACATACCCGTATCATTATTAAATGACATTTCTAGGTATATTCATATTTCAATGCTGAGAGACATGTCGAGAAGTTTTTTTTGGTATTTTTGAATTTTCTGATTTTGTATTTTCTTTTTGAAATTTTTTATATTTGTATTTGTTTTTATACGTTTTATATTTTTGTATTTTGCTCTTTCAAAAATATTTACAAGTCAAAGTTTAATGAAATCTATTAAGCAAATTCATTTGCCAGAACCTCCAGTTCTGCTGGAGTCAAACATCTCATGCTGAGTCGTCTAACAAGGTACTCAAACCTTTCTTGCGAATGAGCTTTCGTAAACATGTTGGCTAACTGGTATTCAGTTCTAACAAAGTATAATTCGACAATACCATATTCAACCTGTTCCTTGATAAAGTGATAGCGGACAACAATGTGTTTAGTGCGAGAGTGCTGCACTGGATTGCACGAGATGGTGATGACTGACTGAGAGTCGAAGTACAATGGTATTTTGTTGTAGTCAAAGCCATAATCCTTAAGTTTTGTTCCCATCTAAAGAACTTGAGCACAACTCGCGGATAACGCCACATACTCTTCTTCTGCCATTGACATTGAGGTGCAGTCTTGCTTCTTGGACATCCAACTAACTAATTTATCACCTAAGAATTGTATTCCTCCAGAATTGCTTTTTTGGGTATCAAGACAACATGCGTGGTCAGCGTCTGAAAAGCGGTTAGTTCAAAACTAGAATCCTTCGGATACCCGAGTCGCGTGTTAATTGTTTCTTTTAAGTACCGAAAGATCCTTTTAACCTCCTTGAGGTGCTTTTTCATTGGTGTTGCTTGATAACGTGCACAGTAAAATACTACTTGCACTAAGTCTGGTCTACTGGAAGTCAGATACATGGGTGACCCTATCATACTACGATATCTTGTTTGGCGTATGGGCGTTCTACACAAATCTGCATCTAGCTTAAGTTTAGTAGCCATTGGTGTACCAGTGTTGTCACATTTGTCCATTCCATGCTTTTTGAGTATTTCTAAAGCATACTTATCCTCATTGATAAAGATACCTCATGGTGATTGGTGTATATGTGATGACATCAAATAACGTCACATTTATAACATTACTTATCCTGAATAAGTTAACCACTTTTGTATAATTATTGCAAGAATGTGTACTTAATTGTTTAAAAGTGTTATTTGCAGTAATTGAGGAGTGATTTGTGAAGACATGCTAAAAGGCGCATATTTTTGAGCTAAAACAAAGACATTTGAAGATTAACCCATTCTGACCAATACGCCATATCCAGGAAAAGAGATACGGCGTATCAATGACAAGTCTTCACAAGAAAACACGTATTTACAATTCCCAATACGACGTATACACCTTCTGCAATACGCCGTATCCATGAAGATAACTATTCAGAGATACGAAAATATTATATTTTGGGAATGTATATTATATTGATCTTAAACTTTGTGCGCACTCCAAGGGATACAACCTAATACCCAGTATCCAGCATTTATTGGTTATAAATAGAAGACTCAAAAACGAGTTTTTAGTGTGCAATATCATATTCCTTATACCATACTCACAAAAGACGAATTTCTAAAAGAGAAGAAGAGCTACCAAGGTCAAGCATTGATTACGAATCCATAGAAGACATCGTGTAATTTTTACTCTTTTAATCGTTCGATTTTAATTGTTTGATCACGCTTGTATAATTACAATGATTGTAGGCTAATACCCTTGGGTATTTGCCATCTTAATGAAAGTTTAATGTTTGGTTTGTTTTAAAAATTGATTTCTTAATTAATCGTTGATTGTTTAATTATGTTATCACCTAATACTTGTCTATGTACTTGAATATGCGACCTATCATTCAACTGGGTCTAATGATACCTAAAAAGTAATCTAGATACTGGGATAGCTCTCCATATCGTGTTTTATATTACTGGACGAATAGGATCACAAATAACGTTCTATCTTTACCTTTGAATTATGAGCTTAGTTGAACCGGCAGGTGACCCGTAATGTTTCAGCAATCATGTTCTTAATTAAATGGTAAAGACTCGAATAGTGGACTACCAGTATATAAAACATCGTCAAGCAATAATTAAGTAAAGTCCCGATGGGTTAGGATTTTAACAGGATCACCACTGCTTTGATTCCTTAAGATAGATTATAATTAAACTAAAGGATGCTTGATGCGGATGCGTTAATTGTGATAGTATTAATCGTGTCTAGGTCTTAGGATGATGTCCTGCCTAAGTCTTAAGAATGATATGCCGCTTCGAGATAAGTAAATCATTGCACCAAAACAAACAAACCAACACTGAACTGGATTTAATATGGCTAATACAGTTTTCTATCATTTGGCTTGTACCGCTTTTCTATCTTCTGATTTACTTCTTTTGCGTTTATTGTGTATTGAATTGATATTTGTCACCACTAAACCCGTGCCAGTCTCTCAAGCTAAAAACCTCCAATATCTGTTAGAAGTGTATATAGCATAGGTTTAACAAGTAATTAGAATTAACATAAATAGAGTAATTAAAATACTGATAGATTCTAAGGATAACAACCTCACTCTTAGTGTTCGACACCCTACTTACCACAAAACTCCACCCGATTGGGTACACTGCCCGTTAAAGTGTTGTTTTAGGATAAGTCGGCTAAATATAAATGTAAAACTTAGTAATTAATAAATTGACTCTACACGACAGCACATCAAGTTTTTGGCGCCGTTGCCGGGAAGTGAAAAAGTTTAACCTTTAATTTTATTAGTATTTTTAGTATATCTTAGATTAATTTGCATATTTGTGTGTTTGTTTTGTGTGCTTAATTTTCTACATTGTATATTTTTGCATATTGTGTGTTTGTGTGTATTCTCCATTATTACAGTCTTTTGTAATATTCTGAGTCGAATACTGAATACAGCGTATTCAATTTATTAGATACGGCGCATAATTTTTTTCTAAAAACAATACAGCGTATTCGGCTCTATCATCAATACGGCGTATTAGTCTATTTGACCGTTTTCTTTCCCAACGAATTTATTACAGGTTAAAATGGACGACCCCAATATTACTATAGAAGAGTATATCAAGCTTGAGGAAGAAAAAGCTCGTAGGCGTTGCAAGGTGTATAACTGGGAAACTGCTAAGTATGGTAAGATCTGGTATGATGAAGATGTTCACGACCTTAGATCCGTTGAAACCGAATTCCCAACTATAGTCTTTAATGACGAGTTATTGATCACTTCTGACTACACTCTTTAATATATAGTAAATATATATAAAATATACTTATAAATATTAAAAAAGAAAGGTAGGAATCAAAAGATCTCAGTTATAATAATCCGGAAGTATGATTCCCGGGTCGTTATCCCCGATGAGGAAAGCAATTGAAAGTCGAGAGTCGTTTTGAGAATCGATGCTAGAATGGAATAAGATTGATATTGGTTTTCTAAAACTACGAGAAAATTAAGGCCAAAACTTAAAAAACACTTAAGCGAAGACAAATTTAAGCTAAAAATGCAAAACGGGAATCCGAACGGGGTCTAAAAACCCAAATTATCAAAAATAAACCTAAAATGAATCTTTTCACTTTTAACTAACCCTAATTGACATAAAAGTAAGATTAAAGAAAACTAGAACAAAAACGGAGTTGAATTGAGCTTAAAAACACGAAAAACGTGAATGGGAATAAATCCCGTTCTTTAAAAATTAAAATTTTGAAATTTAAACCCTACGGAAGCAAAACTAATTTTCCTAGAAACTATATGATAAAAGAAAATTTTCTAAAAAGAGAATTATATTTTTTGACTTTTTTATAATTTTTTATGAATTAAAAACGATTTTAAAGAAAATTAAATATAAAAAATACTAAACGTTTTATAAAAATTATGAAAAGTATATTGAACAATGAGGAATCTAAGAAAATTAAGCTCGAGAAAACAGCTTATTGAATAAGCTGTGAAATAAGGTTAAACAACTTATTTTACTAAAAGGGTAAAATGTGTATAAAAATTAACTAAAGGGAGATCCTAACGGATGAGCTAATGTAGCACAATGGTTAAGGGTGTGGGGGTTAAAACACTTGGTGAAGGTGGTAGATGTAACACCCCCAAAATCACAACAACGCAGCGGAATACCACTTGGGGTGCTACTTCATAATACACAACGCTAGATACAAGAGAATGACCTCTAAAAAGTGTCGTTTGTAAAATAATCTTGTTGATTTTCTGAAATCAAAATAATAGTTGTCCCATAATTGCATCACCATAAAAAAACTTGAATGTAAAGACTCCAATGCACATCAAATAATCCAAGCATCTAATTCACCTGAGAAAAACATGCTTAAAAGTGTCAACATTAAAGTTGGTGAGTTCATAGATTAGTTTAAATATGAATGTAATCCACTGTATCATCACAGTACCATGTAAAAATCCTAAAGATTATAAAGAATGCACGACACATTTTATATCACCAAAAGTATCAATCTTATACCAAAGATTTATAAAGAATGCATGACCAATTTAATGTCACCAAAATGTTTCAAGTATGTATTGCCACTTTATTCAAGGCAACGTTCATATGTATTTGTTGGGGGCCCTGTAGTCCCAACGTGATCCGACATGTTATAACGTTCGTTCCCAGTGATTGCTAATCACCCGAACGGGGGTTGTCAATCCCGAATAGATCTATTTTATATCATTCGC
>BQNB010150360.1:0-16046 GCA_026074375.1 Tanacetum coccineum
TTTCTTCTCGGGTCGTATCCCAACGAAGTCGTGAATTGAGATTCGGGAATAATTCGGATTCGAGTAAAGAATGGATAAAGGATTTTTGAATTTTGAATTACACTACTGATATAATAGCACAATTAAACTTTAGAACAATTAAAGAATTAAAAAAAAATGTTTAACTAATACGAAAAATTAACAAACGTGAATTAAAAACGCGAGCTAAAATTGAAATTTAAAATCGAAGGCACTACTTTTAACAAATTTTATACCTAAAAATCACAAATTTAAAAAGAAAATTTTAGGAAAAAGAATTAGAATTTTTTAACTATTTTTGAATTTTATATGACTTTTTAAAGAAAAATGAATTACTAAAAATACACTTTTTCTAAAAATTATTACTAAAATTCTATTTTTATTTTTCAAAAATACTAGAATGAAAAAGAAAATTATTACAAAAAGAATTAGATTTTTCAACCTATTTTTCTATTTTCTATGATTTTCTTAAGAAAAAGAAATTACCAAAAACCTATTTTAATACCTAGAAAAAATACAAATTTAATTGGAAAAATAAAAATAAAGAAAAATGGTTTTTATCTTCTTAAAATGTGCAGAAAACTAAAGGTATAAAAATGCCCAATTTTTATAAACCAATTGAACTCTAATTTTGCTAATTAAAGTATAAACCCTAATTTTATTAAAACTAATATTGAAAATATTAAAACTATTTTATTTAACTAAAAGACTAGGGTAGAAATTGCAAAGAATGAAAGTAAAGGGTAGGCGGGGTAAGTAACTAGAATTTACACTATAGTTAAAACAGACAACCTTAGACTATTGAAAAAGTACAAAACAGACCCTACGATTTAGCTTATTTTTGGCTTATTTAAAAAGTGAAAATTAGCAAAAGCTTAAAACTACAAAGTTAAACCTGAGCTTCTATACTACACTTTTAACAAAAGCTCTTTGAACTTTTATCCACTAGATAAGCTAAAAATTAAGCATTTTAATCTGCTTTACAGAAACTAAGGATTTGTTTTGAAAATTTAGCTTTTCTAATCTTTTGCTTATTCCTAGCTTATTACTTAATGAAAATTAAAACCAAAAGAAGCTAAATGAAGCTTGTGATGTGTTCTAGAGATTTCTAACAAGAAATAAGCTACAAGTAAACAAGTTAAACAAGAAATTTGCTATTAAAAAGTGAAAGTTCAGCTTATTCACTGTTGTTAAGCTATACCTAATAAGCTAACTATCTTAAAACTAAATCCTAGAAACTGAAATTTTACAAATAAGCTATTCTATGATTATAGAGGAAATCTAGATAAAAGGATTTTGGAAATATTAACTAGAGAATAGAAACTCAAAAGAAAATAAAACAAGAAATCTCAATTGCTACTATACCACTTTTGTAAGATCCTAAAAGCTAATCTAAAGCTTATAAATGAAAGTTAAAAGTTGATCTTTAAAGAGCTTATGGAGTTTTACTGCCTATACTGATATAGTTGGTAAAAACTAAAGTGCAGGCTAATTCCTAAGTTGAGAACTCTTTAAACTAACTATCTATA
Source organism: Tanacetum coccineum (assembly GCA_026074375.1). NCBI lineage: Eukaryota > Viridiplantae > Streptophyta > Magnoliopsida > Asterales > Asteraceae > Tanacetum > Tanacetum coccineum. The sequence continues at coordinate 1,548 of BQNB010150360.1, forward strand.
TGTATCTAAACCTATACTAACCAAGCTTGAACACTAGAATACTTGTGAAACACTTAACTACAAAATCTACTTAAACCTAAAACTGTCTCACTTAGTGTTACTAAACCTGCATGAACCAACATTGAACTCTAAAATGCTATAAAAAACTTAACTACAAAATCTACTTAAACCTAAAACTGTCCTGGTGCTAATACACTATTTTTAAACCATAGAATCTTTAAAAATTCAATTTAACTTCTGAAACCTTTATAAATCTTGTCTCTAATGAAAAACTCAACTGAAGTAATGAATTAAACTTTTGGCATTTGACTTTAAGAGTCAAAGTTGTGTTAATCCAAACACTCCTTAAACTTTTTGAACATTTCTTAACAGCTTTTAAAATCTATTTTTAAACTAAATATCTAAAAACCTTTTATCTACTCTATCTATAACTAGCCTAATTGAGCTTATTAAACTCTAAAATTACTAGCTTATTAACAAAAATAAGCTAGTTTCTCAGCTAGCTTTACCTTCCTACATGACAGAATCTAAAGAAGTGAGAACTTAATGTATTCTAGCTACAATTAGCCTAAAGCATTTGAATATCTAAACTAACTAAGCAATATTGAACAGGATTAAGCACAAGAATACAAAGGAATAAGCTACATGAATTAAGCTAAATGTATGCTAAGATCAAAATTATAAAGCTAAACCTGTGAACTTGTAGTCTCTGACCTTAGCCACTCTTGTTGAGTGAGTGGCTCTAAATTTCAGAACCTATTTGGCACCTTGCCTCTAAAACCTGAGCTTTAAGCTCAATAAGCTGAAAGTAGCGTATCACTCCTCATTGCTACAAAATTCATTCAATTTGAATTCAAATGGACAACATTGAACTAAAGTAGACAAATACAGTTTTTAGAAAGCTTATAACAACTTTTGAACAACTTTAGAACAAAAGTAAACTCAATAAGCTATATTGAGCTTATTTCAAAATTATTAACTAGAACTTGCTTATTACTTGAAAACTTAAAAACAAACACCACTCAATTAGCTTTATTGCTTTTAAAAGGAGAGTACAAGATAAGAAACAATTAGTACAAATGACTTTGAAAATTTAAAAGCTTAATTGAAAACGATGAACAGTACAAAAAATTGGAAAAGGAAATTTACAAAGAAAAACTGAACTAACTCTCCACTATCACTAACTATCTCTTATTTATAGTTGAAGGTGATGAGAAGATGAGAAAACTCAATCATTCCTAGCCCTTGATCTTTTTTTCTTTGAATCTTGGCCGTTGGATCTCTTGGTGAGGTGTTCAGACCAATGGGAGGTTGCCACGTGTGCAAAATGATGTGGCAATGGGTAAATACGAGGTAGAGTGAAGTAGGGAGAACGGGAGAAGGATTTAGGGAAGATTGGGTTTGTTCGAGATTTTGGCGGGAAAAGAAGTTAGAGGGCGGTTAGGGAAAAGTTATACCGCGTGATGTGTTTGAACGTTTGGGTGAATTGCATAACTAGTCCTTGTGTTTTTCTCTTCCAAAGTATAGTGTAAAAGTAAGTTCGAAAATTGACACTTCTGGCCCTTGTAGTTTAGTAAACACGGAATGATTTTGATTTTGGTAATTTCTTTCACTTAAAAGGGTATAATGGTCATTTCTCTTCAACTTTGACTTGACTTTCTTGACTTTAACCTCCTTTGACTTAATTTGACTTTTCTCTTGTGTCGGGTTGATCCAGCTTTGAAATTGGCTTCAAATCTCTCTCTTGTACTTGTCTTTTCATTTCTTGTCGGTTTTTGCTTGTTTTTGCTCTTTTTGACTTTAATATCCTTTCCTGCACATTACGACAAAACCAAAATAAACAAACATCCAAAAATCCACCATACCCAAAAACCAACAAAATTCAACTAAATTCCACCCAACAATTCTCACAATTTCACAAACAATACACCACAATACCAAAAACTAACATCACCCTTACCCAAATAAAAATCATTCCACCTCAACTAAAACCCCCCAATCAACCACCCCCTTTTAAATCCAATTTCCCACCAAAATCCAAACACCACCCCCCCCTACCCACCCTACCCCCTACACCACACTCTCACTATCCACTCACCCCCAAATACAACCCCCAAAACAACCCAACAACCATCCCACCATAAATAATCCCAAACTTATGCACATTGACTATATGCCACTTACTAGCCATTACTATACTTATAAAAGGTTAAATAAAATTAACCTAACACAACAAATATTAATAAAACCAATCCTAAATAATCAGCTTATTTAGGCCTATTTTCAAAAACAATACACGTCATGTCAGGATATTGACGGATTCCCCCGGTTACTACACAGCCTATTACAGACCCATTTGAGGCCAGTATACTAGCATACTTGGAGTCCCCAGCGACGTGGCTATGACCATAGCACGGCAGGGACTTCCTGGATTTCTAGCTGACCCCATCCCATATGGCCACCTGTCGCTCTTTACAGGCCCCCCCATCACCAGACTACATACCTGGCCCTAAGGAGCCATAGTCACCACCTCCACCAGACTTTGTTCCAGAGCCTGTTTATCCAGAGTTTATGCCACCGGAGGACGAGATACTCCCAGCTGAGGAGCAGCCACTACTTGCTGCTGACTTACCTACTACTGATTCACCAGGCTATATTCCCGAGTCTGATCATGAGGAGGATACGGAGGAGGATGACGACGAGGACCCTGAGGAGGATCCTGCCGATTATCCTGCTGACGGAGGAGATGATGGCAATGATGGGGATGAGCCATCCGATGATGATGAGGATGAGGAGGTTGATATTGAGGCTGATGATGAGGAGGAGGAGCACCCAGCTCCTGCCGACTCTATAGCTGTTCCTTTACCAGCTATCAATCAGGCACCATCTGCTGAGGAGACCGAGCCGTTTGAGACTGACGAGTCTGCAGCCACACCACCACACCTTGCATACCGCGTTACAGCTAGGATTTATATTCCAGCTCCAGTACCTGCACCAGTTTGGTCTGATGCAGAGATTGCCAGACTTCTTGCTATATCTACTCCACCATCATTACCACTCTCCCCATGGTCATCACCACCGCCTCAGATTCCTTTTCCACCACTACCCCCGATACCATCTCTATCACTACCAGTATCACCACCACTACTTGAGATTTCCTCACCACCACTACCAGTATCATCACTAGTGCCTATGTTATCTCCATCACCACCTGCTAGTCCTATTCGTCCATTGGGCTATCAAGCTGCGATGATCCGGCTGAGAGTCGAGGCTGCATCTACTTCCCATTCACTACCATTACCACCACCCATCATACTCTCCCACACCAGACCAGATGCACCATCATTAAGGACACCACCTTTGCATTTACTCTCTACTGACCGTAGAGCAGACTGACCCGAGGTTACCTTACCACCTCGGAAGAGGTTAGGTATCGCTCTTGGTCCTAGATACGAGGTCGGAGAGAGCTCGTCTCCTGCTACTGCTAGACCGGCTGGAGGTCTTAGGGCAGACTATAGTTTTGTTGCCACTATGGATAGGGAGATCAGGCGTGATCTAGAGAGAGATGTTGGATATGGGATCACCGACTCTTGGGATGAGATAGTTGAGGCCATGCAGGGGACACCAGTAGTTACCGATGTGGCAGAGCTTAGCCAGAGGATGACAGAGTTTGAGACTAGGGTTAGGCAGGATACAGACAAGGTTTATACGAGGTTGGATGATGAGCAGACTGGGCGACAACTATTGGCTGGTCGGCTCAACATGTTGTTTAGGGATAGGCGTGCACATGCACGTACTGCTAGACTCATGGAGACTGAGGCTAGGATGTCCCGAGAGGCTTGGGGATGATCCATGGACGCGAGTGACCTTGCGCGTGCAGAGGTTATGTCGCTACGTACCACAGTGTTAGCTCAGCAGTCAGAGATTAGAGAGCTACAGGCAGCAGACCGTAGGAGACAGACGGTGATTACAGAGATGCTGGCGACAGACCATAGGAGACAGAAGCAGTTCACAGAGGCACTGAAGCTGATAAAGAGACTTCAGACTCAGATGACAGAGTTCGAGAGACAGCAGGGACCCGCCAAAGGTCCTGCACAGCCAGATGCACCAGAGGAGGCTGGTAGCAGTTCTTAGATCATGTTATGGCTAGTTATTTTGTACAGCCTACTAAGTATTACGGGTAACTCCCGGCTAGTATGGCTTTAGGTTGTATATATTCTTTTATCTTGTAACCTAATCGTTGTGATCATTTTGTATCTGAACCAATCATGTATGTTTTCCAATTATATATGGAATGGTGGTATTATGTCATGTCTGTAATCGAATTTATTATGAATGAATGTCGATTTAAGCTACACCATTGTTAATTTTAATTTAGTTGTGTATTTCACTGTGTGATGTGATCTCATTTTACTTATTGGGTATATGTCATGTCATGGTTATGATTTTATGAAATCTAACGGGTATTATATTTTCTTGTGATTTGAAGAAAATGGCACCAAAAAGAGCCACGAGGTCAAACATAGCCCCAGAAACAACCAACACCACATCTGTCACTAATGCCCAACTTCAGGCAATGATTAACCAAGGCGTTACTGCCGCTTTGGCAGCACGTGATGCAAACACGAATGGCGTCGACAGCCACAATTCAGGAACAGGTGCTAGGAGAAATGAGCGAGCCACTCGTGAGTGCACTTACCTAGACTTCATGAAGTGCCAACCCCTAAATTTCAAAGGCACAAAAGGAGTTGTCGAATTGACTCAATGGATTGAGAAAATGGAAACTGTGTTCCGTATAAGCAACTGTTCTGTAGAAAACCAAATCAACCTCTCCACTTTTACTCTTCTGGGAAATGCTCTAACATGGTGGAACTCCCACGTTAGGACTGTTGGTAATGACGTTGCTTATGCAATGACCTGTACTGAACTGAAGAAGAAAAAGACAGACAAGTACTACCCAAGGACCGAGATTAAGAAACTCAAAGTCGAACTGTGGGAATTGAAAGTGAAGGGTACCGATGTGATAGGGTACAACTAACGTTTTCAGGAACTGGCACTGCTGTGTGGTAGAATGTTTCCTGAAGAATCTGACAAGATTGAGAAATATGTCGGTGGCTTACCCGACATGATCCACGGAAGTGTAGTAGCATCCAAGCCTAAGACAATGCAAGAGGAAATGGAAACGGCAATCGAAGTGATGGATAAGAGAATCTGCACTTTTGTTGACCGCAAGATAGAGAACAGAGATAGTAAGTATATAAACATACAAACCACACAAACAACACCAAAACAAGAGCAGAACACCGGCAGGGCTTATGCTGAATGGGACTGTTGAGAAGAAAACAAATATGGGGATCTAACCCCCTATGCTCAAAATGAAATTATAACACACGGATGGTCCGTGTGATCCATAATGCCTCAATGCATCATATAGTTGGTTCATTTTTCCTGTGACTGTCAGGAGTACGGCATGGGCCAACAATGCTAACAACAGACGGCACTGGGTCATGGCGGTGTCCTTATTGTGATGATGTGGAGTTCAAGGATATTATAAGAGGGAATGTCCAAAGCTAAGAACAACAAACAACCGGGGTAACCAAGTTGGAGGTGGCAATGCTCCAGCCAAGGTGTATGCGATAGGGCATGCAGGGACAAACCAAGACCTCTAAACATCGTGTAGGGTACGTTCCTTTCTTAACATCCATATGCCTTTGTCTTATTTAAATACTGGTTGCCGATAGAAGTTTGGTATCCACTTGCATTTAGCTCCTAAATTGATATCACACCAACTGTATTAGATCACTATTATGATGTTGAACTAGCCGACGGGAGAAAAATTGGGTTGAACACTATCCTTAGGGGTTGTACATTAAATATCCTGAACCACCCATTCAACATAGACTTAATGCCCGTAGAACTTGGTAGTTTTGACGCTATAATTGGTATGGATTGGTTGGTAAAGTACCAAGCAATCATTGTGTGTGCCGAGAAGATCATCCGTATCCCCTGGGGAAATGAAACATTAATTGTTCATGGTGACAGAAATTAACAGGGACTCGAGGCTCGTACTGCAGCTTAATTCTCGTACACTATAACACAAGAATAATGTAAATGGATGTCAGTCTTTTTGGCAAACGTTATACAAAAGGGGACGTAAGACAAGTCGGAGAAAAAGCGACTTGAGGACGTACCAATCGTCTGGGATTTTCCTAATGTATTCCCTGAGGACTTGCCGGGTCTTCCTCCGACTCAACAAGTGGAATTTCAAATTGATTTGATACATGGTGCTGCACCTGTAGCTCGGGCACCTTATTGATTGGCACCTTCTAAAATGAAAGAGTTGTCGGAGCAACTGAAAGAACTATCTGACAAAGTCTTTATAAGACCTAGTTCCTCACCCTGGGGAGCTCCGGTTGTTGTCAGAAGAAGTTGGATCTTTTTGAATTGTGCATTGACTATCAGGATTGAATAAAATAACGGTGTAAGAACCGTTATCCGCTTCATAGAATCCGATGATTTTTTGATTCAACTTCAGGGTCGAGTGTCTACTCGAAGATCGACCTAAGGTCGGGTTATCACCAACTGAGGGTTCGAGAAGAAGACATTCTGAAGACCGCTTTTAGAACCCGTTACGGCCATTATGAATTTCAAGTTATGCCGTTTGGTTTGACAAACGCACCTGCCATATTCATGGACCTTATGAATCGGGTGTGCAAACCATATTTGGATAAATTCGTGATTGTCTTTATTGATGATATTCTGATATATTCAAAGAACAAGCAAGAGCACGAAGAGCACCTTAAGCTAATCTTAGAATTGCTTAAGAAAGAGGAGTTGTATGCCAAATTTTCCAAGTGTGAATTTTGGATTCCCAAAGTACAGTTCCTTGGTCACGTGATTGATAGTGAGGGCATTCACGTGGATCCTGCCAAGATCGAATCCATTAAAGATTAGGCATCTCCTAAGTCACCAACGGAGATTCGTCAATTTTTAGGTCTTGCTGGGTATTATCGAAGATTCATCGAAGGATTTTCGAAGATTGCCAAACCAATGACCAAGCTCACCCAGAAGAAGGTCAAGTTTGTTTGGGGTGATAAACAAGAAGCAGCTTTTCAACTGTTAAAGCAGAAGTTGTGCAGTGCACCAATCCTGGCCTTACCTGAAGGAAGCAAAGATTTTATCGCATATTGCGATGCTTCAAAGAAGGGTTTGGGCGCTGTGTTAATGCAAAGGGAAAAAGTGATTGCTTATGCATTACGCCAACTGAAGATTCATGAGAAGAACTATACGACTCATGATTTGGAACTTGGAGCAGTAGTGTTCGCTCTCAAGATTTGGAGGCACTACCTGTATGGAACCAAGTGCACGGTGTTCACTGATCATAAGAGCCTACAACACATTCTTAATCAGAAAGAGTTGAACATGAGGCAACGTCGTTGGTTGGAGTTGCTCAATGATTATGATTGTGAGATTCGTTATCACCCGGGAAAGGCAAACGTTGTTGCTGATGCTCTAAGCAGGAAGGAGAGAGATCAACCATTAAGAGTTCGAGCCTTAGTCATGACTATTGGCTTGGATCTTCCCAAACAAATCTTGAATGCTCAGACTGAAGCACGAAAACCAGAGAACATCAAGAACGAAGATGTTGGAGGGGTATGTTGCTTGAAATTTATGGCGGAGAAGCTTAGGACGGAAAAGTTGGAACCCCGCGCGGATGGAACTCTATGTCTAAACGGCAGGAGTTGGTTGCCATGCTATGGTGATTTAAGGATTGTGATCATGCACGAGTCCTATAAGTCAAAGTATTCTATCCATCCGAGTTCTGAAAAGATGTACCAAGACATGAAAAGGCTATATTGGTGGCCCAATATAAAGGCAAACATCGCCACCTATGTTAGCAAATGTTTGACTTGTACCAAGGTCAAGGCAGAACATCAAAGGCCATCAGGATTGTTGGTACAACCCGATATACCTCAATGGAAGTGGGACAACATCACTATGGATTTTGTCACAAAGCTTCCTAAGTCGTCACAAGGCTACGACACCATTTGGGTGATTATTGACCGACTCACTAAGTCCGCAATATTTGTACCGATGAGAGAGACTGATCCAATAGATAAACTTGCAAGAATGTACCTAAAGGAGGCGATCTACCTCTCTCGATTATTTGTAATCGTGACCCTAGGTTCGCATTAAATTTCTGAAGGTCACTTCAGAATGCTTTGGGTACTAGTCTGGATATGAGTACTGCGTACCATCCACAAACAGACGGGTAAAGTGAGAGGACTATTCAAACTTTCGAGGATATGTTGCGTGCTTGTGAATCGACTTTGGATAGGGTTGGGTTAACCATTTTCCATTAGTCGAGTTCTCATATAACAATAGCTATCACGCTAGCATCAAGGCCACACCATTTGAAGCACTTTACGATCAAAAGTGTCGTTCACCCGTTTGTTGGGCCGAGGTTGGAGAAGTTCAATTACTTGTCCAGAAATAGTGCAAGAAACAACTAAGAAGATCGTTCAAATCAAGCAAAGAATGCAAGCTGCTCGCGATCGACAAAAGAGTTACGCGGATCTAAAGCGTAAGCCAATGGAGTTTCAAGTTGGGGATAAAGTTATGCTTAAAGTTTCGCCTTGGAAAGGGGTCGTACGTTTTGGCAAATGGGGGAAGCTGAACCCTAGGTACGTTGGATCATTCAAGGTGTTGGAAAAGGTTGGATCCGTTGCATACAAGCTTGAGCTTCCGCAAGAGCTAAGCATGGTACACAATACGTTCCATGTATCCAACTTAAAAAAGTGCTATGCTGATGAACCATTAGTCGTTCCGTTGGATGGACTTCGCTTTGATGACAGGCTTCAATTTGTTGAAGAGCCAGTAGAAATCATGGACCGTGAAGTTAAACGGTTGAAGCGAGGCCGCATTCCGCTAGTCAAGGTTCGATGGAACTCCAGGAGAGGTCCTGAGTTCACATGGGAACCCGTGTTTTAGGTTCATTTACGACGTCAATAAATTCACTATGTATTTTTAGTATTGTACGCGTTTGCTTTAAATAGTAATCGTTAAGTTTAATCGCGTAAGCTAAAAATGATCATTCAATGTAAACGGGCATCAAACAATTAAATGTTTACATCAAGCAAGTGTTAAGTAATTATTTTAAGGATAATTATTAACATTGTTCATTTTATTTTATTGGTTACGTAAATTGTGTACGTTTCGCGATAAAATTGCATTTAGGCATACCCGGAACCACCACAATTAATCTACGCTTCAACAAATAACCATTTTTATTTTTATGATCAAAGTTTATAAAAACTTTACCACACTTATCAAATGGGATGCCCCATATATAAAGAAATAAACAAGACTTATACAATTTGCAAAGTATACATTCTAAATAAAAGCTACAACTTATAAAAGGTGCAAGTATACTTTCATTTTCTTTATTTATCAAGATAAATAAGCTAGTCATTTCCATCCTTGAATTCATGGGATAATCTACACATAAGGGGACATAAGAACACAAGTATTAATAACTAGAACATGTACAAGTATGGAGCTTATAAGACTTATGGCATGTATAGTGATCTTGACCAACTAGTCACCCCCTTTTCATGCAAAGTTGCCCCCCCCATGGGACTTTTATGGTCTTTGTTTTACCACTTGGACTAGTCTATACATATATATCTCATGTATTGAAAGTCATAACATACACACAACACAAAACACTTATCAAAAATCATCTTTTTCTCTCCTTTTCTCTATAATAAGCCACGACAAACACCACACACCCCACAATAATTTCATACAACTTATTTTACCACTTATACAAGTAACTAAGAACATATCTAAGGTGATACAAGAAGGTTTGGAAGCTTGGTTGGTTGATTAAGAAGGGTAATCAAAGAAAAAGGGAAATTAGGGTTTCTAGTTGGATTAGGGTTTTCTAAGCTTGTAAGCTTTGGTTTTATATCTAAACAAGGGTTTAGATATTGTGATCTTCTACCTTACATCATAATAAGGTTATCTAAAACTCATTATGTCCTTACATTTATCATTTTATGCATATATATGTTCTATGTAGCAAAATCACCATTAGGATACTTTTAAACATGTAAAAGGGATTTTTACTTGTGCTCATTGTTTCATGGACTTTTATTTATGTTATATGGATGCTAATATGATGTTATAATGGAAGTATAAGTCTTGTACACTCTTGGTTTATGTATAAAAAGTTTATGTAGACACTTGTTAAATTAGGGTTTACTTAATAAGTTATGATTTAAAGGTGTTGATAAGGACTTATACCATAGACTCTTGGACATATGATGGACAAATGGACACTATTATATGTAACACATATGATATATAAGGTTGTGAAGGATTTGTGGTAACTTTATTAAGTTAAAAAGTTATAAAAACAAGTGTATATAATTAATTATATAAAAGATGTAAAGAGGCTGTTTTGATTCGAATTCAAAACAGTGGGTTTAACATTTTTATAAAATAGTACGTCTCATGACGATTCCAAAAAGGTAAGAAACTCGAAAAACGGATTAATAACGAAAAAGATACGTAGTTTACGAGTTACACGTTAATTAAACGCGTTATAAAAGAGATTTTATAAAAACAAGTTATAAAATACTTCTAATATATAAAGTTTATTATTTTTCACAGATAGCACTTAATTTTAGTATTCCAAAACAATTCGGATCATAATTTTTGGATCAATAACGAAGGAGTTATGAATTACGCGAGATTATATACGTAAATGTATAAAAATACTTTTATAAAACTATTTTTATAAAAGTTACTGTTCACATCAGTAAATAACATTTTGAAAACACCATTAATATGATAAAACTTTTAATAACAAAGACGTGCTTGAAAGAATCGCTAAAAACGGAGCTATAACGAATAAAATACGACATTTACGGGTTTTACGATAACTAAATCTATAAAAATAATTTTATAAACTGTTATGAACAGTAAAAGTACTGTTCACCAGTAGGTCAAAAATATGAAAATGTAATATTTTGATAACTCGTCTTAATACGAAAGCGTGGACATAAGAAACGTAAGAAACGGACCTAAAACGATAAAGTTATGTCATTTTTACTAAAGGTATATTTATAAACGTTTTCACTTTATAAATATGATTTCACTAAAACGATTAGATGGTGAATTGTATATGGTAGTAGTTACTCAAAGTGATTAGTACTTATACGACCTATATTGGATTAGGTTGCATTCGATCGTTACCGTGACGCATTTTCTGTGATATACTTGATATACGCTCACTCAAGGTGAGTTCATAGCCCCACGTTTTACATGATTTTGTTTTACAAGTTTTTGGGGTGAGAAACATTCATTGTTTTACAATTGGACACAAGTGGATACTTTTACTTTATGATTATGTGTTGCCTAAGTAGCGATAACCCTAGTTGAGCCCATTATCATAAACTGTCAATTACTGGATTGTGAGCGCGAATGTTATGAATAGATCTATTGGGATTGACATCCCCGTTCGGGTGATTAGCTATCACTGGACAAACGAACATATACCATGTCGAACATAGGATGTTTCGGGTTAGAACATCAACATGGGCAATGTAGGCAATTTATATTGTATTCATTCATGTCGAGCTTCAGTGTCATGAGCTTAGGGCAACGTAATTACATTTATATGATGTCTGCATCTGTTGCATTATCATACACTTGGGAAATCTTGTGGTCCTACAATATACGATTTATCAAACCTATGAATTCACCAACATTATTGTTGACGTTTTAAAGCAATGTTTTTCAGGAGGTCAATAAGCACGAGGTGCAAGGGATACATTGGTGGTTTTGATTTGGATATCATGCATTAAAGATTTTGTCGCATTACATTTTGTATATCTGTTATGGGCTAGAAATCTTTGTATTTTGAACAAGTGAACAAGTGAAGCTTCGGGCTTATGTAACAAATACTTTGTCAAATCCAATGTATCGGTTTTAAATGACTTTTTGGTCGTTCTATATATATCTTGTGTTATTGATCATTGAAGTAACACGCCCCGGACCCTTATTCTGCTGCGACCCAATTTGGGGGTGTTACAGATTGGTATCAAGAGCCAAGGTTATAGAGAACCAGGTCAAATGTTTTTGCTGGACTATAACCATTTTCAAACATTGCATTCATACAAAGGGGTTTGCACGGGACATACATACATACATACATACATACATACATACATACATACATACATACATACATACACTAGTTGTTGCATTAGTTGATTAGACTAGATGCATTCATGATTGATATACATGTTATGATATAAATGTATATTACTATAAGAGTCTTATATTAAATACTAATATAAGCTATTTTGGATTTTCAGATACAGTCATGTCGGATTCTGAGGATTCCACGGTTACATACACTGCTGTTTCCAGCCCATTTGGAGGGTTATCAGATATTGGATCCCCAGGAGTTGTTGGACCTGAGCACGAGGGACTGCCCTGGATACTAGATGACCTATATGTGCAGGTCGATTTACATGCCCCCCATCACCAGACTACATACCTGGCCCCAAGGAGCCATAGTCACCACCTCCACCAGACTTTGTTCCAGAGCCTGTTTATCCAGAGTTTATACCACCGGAGGACGAGATACTCCCAGCTGAGGAGCAACCACTTCCTGCTGATATGTGAGAAATCATATATCCTTATTATATATAAAATGGCTCTTAAAAGATCAAAATGTGCAAAAATAAGCTTGTATTTGTGTATTTTGTTGTTTGTGAATGTGTAGGTACGAATAATGCAAAAATCACAAGAAAATGGTCAAAGCCGGACAAACAAGGACACGGGAACGGATAGAGTGCACAAGAGCCGGAACTTTCTAGCAAAATATCATCAAAAGTCAACCATTGGTCAACTCATAAAAGACAAAATCCTTAAAATACCCAAAGTGCCCTAAATGTTAAACCTAATTTCACAAAAAGTCCCAAAAACCCTAACACCGTTAGCCTTTTATTAATAAAGGACTAACGGTCGTTAGTCTTTTATAACAAAACCTTTATTACCGAGCCCAAATCTAAACCGTGGCCCATTCCTTTTATACCCGGGCCCAAGTCAAACCTCCAAACCCCTGGGTCAAACAAAGTTATAAAAAGGAAAGAAAAGGCGCGGGAAAGGTCGTTTTACTGTTCATCATCGTCTAATTGACGTAGCCAAAAGAAGATTCCAAGTACTATGTGCCATCTCAACAAAGAAAACGTCATCCCTAGCTTTTGATTGGCCAAGACCCTCAAGGAATGACACGCGGATATCCAAAGAAGCACACCAAAAAGGGGAATATTACACTGAAATCAATGCAAAAGAAGCACACTACTCCAAAGATACGGGATTGCTAGGTTGGCAATCCGCGTGCCTCAATTTTGATCCAAGGGCTATGAAGGGGAATCCAATGATTGGAAATGATTGAAAGGCCAAGATTAGAGTTCAAGAGGAGCGTATGCAGGGGTCTAGATCCTTCCCCCAGCTCCTATAAATACAAGGCCTCACTCACTCATAAGAGATATCTAGGAGTAGTCATAGAAAGTAGCTTATGAATTTTTCGTTCAAACTGTTTTAGCTTATAGATTTCTACTTATTGTAACCTTCATTTAAGCTTGTAATCAGTTTCATATTAATAATAAAAGTTCATTTTTCTTATTAATGAATTGATCCTTAATGTTTTCCTTTAACTCAAATCTGTTTGATTAAGCTCTATTTTGTTCACATAAGCTCATAAGTTCTCTAATCTACTCATAAGCTAGTTACTAACTTAGTTATGCTCATAAAAGCATAACTGAGCTTTGTTCAAACAAATCCACCCTCAAAATTCACCTCAACTTGTTATTGGAAGGGAAGTCAATAATGGAAGGACTTCCAAGACCCTACCAGCTTATCACTTGATAAGCTGGAGCTTGTTGATAGCTTAATTGAGCCATTTTATAGCCTTGTTTAGTGCAGAGGCTTATGTAAGTCTTCATTTACTTTTTCTAGCTTTAAATTTGCTATGTAGTTTAATTTTGCTTAATTTCTGCTTATTGTTGTTTAGGTAGCTTATTTGTGCTTATTATAGTTGATTTATGCTTATTATGTTTAATTTGTAGTTTAAAATCTTTAGTTTTTATAATCTGTCTTAAAACAGTAAGAAAAGCCTATTCACTAGGTTCATAATAAGCTTGTAGTCATCTGGTATCTCTTGTTTGAGTTTTATTTCTGAATTTCATAAGCTTATAATGGAATTAAGAAAAGTAAAGGGGTGTTTGGGTCAAGGGTTAAAATGGGTTAAATTGGGTCAAAACCTGTTTTGTGCTATTGAGTCAACTTAGATTAGATAAAAGGAGTAATAAAAGTTAATTTGTTTGAGTTTTTAAGTGATTAATTTGAGAATCATAGTTTGAAAATCTTGTGGCTTGAATCTGTGAACCCACAGGTTGTGAATTAAGCTTATTAGAGTTA
>BQNB010150363.1:0-16045 GCA_026074375.1 Tanacetum coccineum
AGCAAGAACAGATAAGAATCAAACAACAAGACATATTGAATGATTAAGATAGTCTTACTTGATTAAAACATGAATTGAAGGAAGTACTATAACACCCCGTGTTTTCGGTCATTGTACGACGATTGCGTGCCCGATGTCATAAATATTATTTTACGAGTTTCCGTGAACGAGCGTCGACATTTAAAATTTTATTTGTCGATAATAAATATTTTCGTATTTTATTATGAAAAATTTGAAGAAGATTTGATAATTTTTATTTTTGACGTTTCGCGAGTTAACGGTTGATCGCACGTTCGTTAATCATTTTGAGCATCGTAAAATTTACAGCACATCTCGTTATTATTTTTATGATCGTAAATTATTATTTTTACGAATGCCGTCTTTATTCCTCGACATTGGCTATAGCTCGCGTTTAAGGTTCACTTTAAAATAAAAGTGGTACAATTACATTAAACCTAAACATTTTACACAATATCTAAAAGATATTTACAAGAGATATTAGCAAGATATTTGCAAGATATTTCTCTTTCTCTCTTGGTCTTCAGCCGAATATTTCATTCCACACACAAATAAGTTTCAAAGATATTTCTCCTTCTCTTTGTCTTTGAGTTCCGGTCGAACTATAACCCCACGCACACAATTCACTTTTGATTTTTAATCTTAAAAACATATTCAAGTAACACTCAAAAGATGAGATGAACCAAGAAAAGACCAAGTTGTAGTTTGGTTTCTCTTTTCCTTCTCCCTCTTGGTTCGAATCAAGCTAAAGACCACAATGAAGTGGTTTTGTTGATGGGTCATTATTCGGGATGGTTCGAGTTTTGGTTTGGGTTGGCTTGTTGAAGTGAGCCGCGGCTAGGACCCAAGGGGATGAGACGAACACTCTTTATTTTTCCGACTTTGCTCCATATAGCATAGTGAGCCTTCATTTTTATGTCTATTTCGATTATCCCATTCATTTGATTTTATTTATGTAAATATGTATATGTGTGGTGAAATCGATTGAAACTTGCGGCGTGAAAAGAAAATAGTGATATTTAATAGTACAGAAGATAGTAAGAAACTATAAGGTATATGAATGTAGTTTTTGATGAGCTTGTTTGGTCAAAAACGATTTTGGCGTGATTGTAACAATTGGCTTTTGAACAGAAATTTGCACTCCTAAACTAGATCGAGATTCTCATAAAAACTGATATTTTAGCTTTGAATATGATTAAGCTTTCCGAGACGATCGTTTCGATATAAAACGGAGCTTCTAACTCCTAATAACGAAAAAGTTAGAGCTAAAACGAGATATATATTCGAGGTATAAAAATCCAGCATTTGTTAAAATAGTGGTTGCTGTCTCCGATTTAAAAGCATGTTTTTTGTGCCTTTCGAGTCGTAATCGCGGCATCCGGCGAAACATGAAAGTTGCTCGGAATAACGTTTTACTTCCCCGCGAGGTTCTTTAAGTCTATAAGCGAGTAATAACGGGTCGTAAGGCGGGGGCAAAAATCTGGCTTTTTGGTAATTAATACACTGCATCAGACATGTGAGTGCGTTTTCGCCCATTTCGGTCGAGTTTCGAGTCTCGGACAAAACTAGAAAGTTGTTCAAAATAACGTTTTACCTTTCCGCGAGGTTTTCTAGAATTAAAGAACCCTTTTATAACGGTCAAAAAACGCATAACGCAGGTATGCTTTTTTGGTAATATTTTTCGCTGATAAACTGGTAGGGTGGCATTTGGTCCAGTTTCTGTTAGGTTTCGGGTCTCGGCTGAAACTAAAAAGTTGTTCGGAATATCGTTCCGCATAAATTCTCTTTAGAACCCGAGTCGTGAAAATGTGATTTAGTCGGTCGTTTTGGTCGAGTCAGACATAGAAAATAAATCTATTTTATAAAAGTCAAACGTAAAAGTCAACAAAGACTTTAATAAACGTTCACGTGTTGTGAAGGTGATTTCAATTAATAAAAATGTATCGATTACTATACTATCTAAGAAATATTTAACTATGTCAGAGACCTTGTCGATCAAAAATGGAAAGTATAAAATAGTAACTTTTCGCAATATTCGAAATGTGATATCATTATGAGAGATAAAAAACTAATTAAACGTCGAATGTTCACGAGGTGAATAAATATTATATAAATATAATATTGTGTCGAGCTTACTAAAAAGGGAAATTTACCGAAATAAAAGATTTTAATAAAGTAAATATAATGTGATCGAATGGAAAATAGAAATATAAAAATGAACACTCGCTATAACTTGGTTATACACTCATATGCATATCTCACGGTGAGATACAACATTGGTTTTTACTTATGGATGCAACAACTATACTTTTACTCGAATGATTATGGATTAGCTTAGGTTGCATGAACTGTAAATCACTTGGAGGGTGAGCGCGAATGTTATGAAATAGATCTATTCGGGATTGACAATCCCCGTTCGGGTGATTAGCTATCACTGGGCAAACGAACGTTATAACATGTCGGAATACGATTGGTTGAGTCTTCAGGGCCAACAATTACATACACATGAATATTTTCAGAAATGCCCGGGTGTTCTTGGAGGGGACACCTATGATGGGTACATATTATTTTCATTAATGCCCGGGTGTTCTTGGAGGGAACACCTACGATGGGTACACTCTTACTGTGCCTTGAATAAAGTGGCATACATACAAGTCTACGTCGCAGTTTCATGAACTTAGAGTAATTGTAATCATGGTTTTATACTCACATGGATATTTACTGTGCCTTGAATAAAGTGGCAATACATACTTGAAACATTTTGGTGATATATATATAAATATCATACATGCTTTGAACAATTGCGGTTCAACATTCATACGTACATTTTTGTGACTATTTGGGGATTGAAATGGTCATGCATACTTTACAACTATTTGATTTCTAAAAATCATACATACATTTTGGAAGGACATTTAAGGATTTAAATGGTCATACACACTTGACAGAACCTTGGTTCAACAATTATACTTAAACAAATCTATGAACTCACCAACTTTATGTTGACGTTTTAAAGCATGTTTTTCTCAGGTTTAAGTATGAAGATAGCTTGGATGGGACGGAACGCGGATATCAAGAATGAAGGCTCGGTGAACATATGTTTATAAATTAAAGAAACATTTTTGAAATGAAGTCGTAATATGACTTGTATAGTTTGGGACCTATCTTGTAAGTCTGATTCTCTTTTAAACTAATGAAATGAAATTTGTTAATAAACGTATATTTGGTGTTTACTGGGACTCGTGTGCAGGTATTATGAAGTAGCACCCCAAATGTTATATTTCGCTGCGTATCGTATATTTGGGGGTGTTACAGATTGGTATCAGAGCTCGAGTTGTAGCGAACTAAGTCGTTTTTCAAACTTGGACTACAACTGATTTTGGAAATTTTGTCACGAGTCGCTCACCGATGTCCGATATCCGCGCGCGCGTTATTCTCGATCCTTAGATGCTTTATGTGGTATATGTGATTGCATATTTTGTGTGTAACAAGTGGGTGACACTTGGTATAACTAGTAATTATATATGTGTATCTATATATATTGCATCTGTTCCACGGTGTACGGTTATATACAATTTTATATTCACTTCTCGTGAAGAGTTTAAATTCTTTAAGCGCTTCGATGCGATATGATAAAATACCCGGGACCGTTCTTAAAAAATGCAAAGTTGTGTTAAAATGATCCTACGAAAATATTTTTAAATTTTTCCTAAAAAACTATATGCAAATAAATTTCTAAAAAGAAAAATATTTTTTTGATAATTTTTGTATTTTTTATGAATTTTTAAAACTTTTAACTAAATTAAATTGTAAAAAATACTAAACTATTTCGAAAAATTCTGAAATTTTTTCTAAAAATACTTTACACTATAACAATCCTACGAAAAATAAGAAACAAAAAATTGCTTAAGGAATAAGCCCGTAAATAAGCTTATACAGCTTATAAGCTTATAGCCCAAAAATCACTATAAGTATTAGAGCCCTTGAGTCTTTAACGAAAAAGACCCAAGGGCGCAGCGGTATGTGATGTTATAAAGGGGGATCGTATCGAGGGGTACCGGGTTCGAGTCTTGCTCACCCGGTTCCCTTGTCTTTCCCCCCTTTTTTTTTGAAAACTTCAAAAAGCAAAGTTGTTAAGCTCGTGGGGCTTAACAACTTTGTCAACTACAACTTTTGCTGAAAAGCTGTGAATAAGCTTAAAAATAAGCTTAAATGTGACAGTTTGCTTAAAGTTGGCTTAAAGGCTAAATGGCTAAGACATTTTGGACACTTGTGGTCGAATAAGCTAGGATTGAACTAAAATAAGCTAAAGAGGGTCTAAACTAACCTAGATAAGCTAAAAAGGCTAAAAGCTTAAAGCTAAATAAGCTAGAAAACAACTTATGATGACAGAAACTAAATGAAGCTTAAAAGGCTAAAATGGCTTAAGTTTTGGACAAATAAGCTAGGAAATGAGGAATAAGCAAACAAAACTATCTACTTTATCAAAATTAGCTTGCTAGGAATCAATTAAGCTTATTAAATAAGCTCAATAAGCCAGAAAAGAAAAATAAGCAATCCCTACACCTAAGTCATGCAAAACAGTCAAAAGGGCAAGTTGAGGCCTAAAAATAAGCCATCAAATAAGCTTCTTAAGGTCTGAAACTTAAAGGGCTTATCAAGGGGCTTATAGACTCTTAAAATAAGCCAAATGCTTGGGCTTAAGAACACTAAAAGCTTAAGAAAAATAAGCTTAAGATCTCCCCTTTGCACCAGGGGAGACTTTTGCTTAACACAAGGGCTTATTTGACAGCTTTTTAAAAGCTGTCAAATAAGCTCAAATTAAGAAAATAAGCTTAAACAGATTGAGTGTATTATGAAAGGGGCTTGTGCACCAATTTTTAGCTTTTAAAAACCATAAAAACCTGCTGATTTTTGATGGTGAAAAAGGCTTGAAATTTTGACACTAAAAACCTTGGTGGTTTTTGACTCACAAAGTCAAAAGACCAAGGGGTTTGTTACAGCTTGTTTAACACCACAAAACACTCTCTTTTTGAACCCTTAACTCAAAATCACAAGTGCTTAACTAAATAAGCACTTGTGGTGTTTTTTAAAACCACACAGTTTCAAAAATGGTTCATAAAAGTTTTGAAAACAATTTTCAAACTAAATAACTTTTAAAAACAGCTTAAATAAGCTTAAAAATCTAAGCTAAAACTAGCTAAGTGACCATAACCCAAACATAAAACCATTTTGACCCGTTTTTCATGTTGACCCAAACACCCCTTAAAAAATTCTGTCTAAACTAAATTGTACTTAAAAATCTATTTTAAAACTAAAGCTACTAAAACCTTTTATCTACTCTTACTAATATTCATCTAATTAAGCTAAATGAACACTTAAACCTACAGCTTATTAGGAAAAATAAGCTACTTACTCTCCTAGCTTGTTAATACTTAAATGACAGTTTTAAAAGAGAAACTGAGATTACTCAAGTTTTATCTAATGAAGACTTAAAACAGCTAAATAACAAGCCTAAACTAATATGTTTGCAAAGATTTGAACAGGAATGGGAAGTCAATAAGCAAATGTTTTAAGCTAAAATTAAGCTAAAATGAAATTTGAGAAATGAAACCTTGGTTTTTTGTAGACTCAGTCACAAGCCACTCTTGTTGAGTGAGTGGCTTAAAAGCATACAACTAAGTGGCACCTTGCCTCTAAACCTTGAGCTTAAAAGCTCAATAAGCTAAAATTAGCTTATTCTTCCAAATAGCTTCCAAACTTGATTAAACTGGACTCAAGTGATCATGTTTGATGTAAAATGAACTAAACTAGTAAGTGAATGACTTTGAACAAGTTTTTGACTGAAATTGAGCTTATTAATAAGTATAAGCTTCAATGAGCTTATGATGAGCTTAATATGTGAAAACGGCTTAATATTGAAAGGTAAAACAATGAAACTTAAGAGTTGAATTTAATTGCTTAAAATGGTAAAGTACAAGATAAAAGATACAAAGTACAAGTGAATTAAAGCTGAATTTGAAAAACTTAAAAAATGCTTAAAAATAAGGAAAATTACAAACTAAAAACTAAGAACAAAAACAAAAAAATAAAATACTAACTACTCCAAACTACTTGTTCATCTCTCTCTTTTATAGATGTCCCAGGTCTCTTGTTGTGCTTATTGTGTTTGTGTTGTGAGAGGTTCACAGCTTCAATCTTGGCCCTTCAATTTCATCAATAATTAATCATCATAGCCGTTGGATTAGGCTTGGGGAATTGTGGGATTGCCAAATGGGATTAGGGTTTTAGTGGAGGAGGGGGCGGAAGTTTGTCATGGGGGAATTGGGGTTACAGTGGTAAGGGTTGAGGTGAACCCGGTGACTTGTTTGGGGGGAAAAAAGTAGGCGGGAAAACTTGTTATGAAAAGGAAGTGACAGGGCGAGTTTGTGGAAATGGCAAATTGTGTCCTTGAGGGTATATGGTGATTGATCCATGGTCAATATGGTGTTTATAACTTTGGGGATTGTGCAAAACAAGTCCCCAGAGTTATTTGTTCTAATGCAAGACTAGTCCTTGGGTTATAACCTTAGGACTGACAAGAACATGGTCTTTAGAGCTAAACTTGGCATTATGGCAGTTTTCCCCCTTGTCTTTCTTTTTCTCTTTTCTTCTTAAATACATAGTTTAAGGGTTTTAGGAAATTCTAACCTCAAAATTATTACTTATTGACTTGTTGACTTTTTGGCTTCGGGGTTGCGACTTGGGTTGACTTTGACTTTGACAGTTGAACTATTCTCTGTTTGGTGACTTTTTGACTTGATTGACTTTTCGGCTTTGATTGGCTTGTCTTTCACAGTTTTTCCATTCCGAGTCGGTTTTGTCGTTTTTGGCTTAGTTTTTCGTCCTTTCTTAGTTTATGTCATGCCACAATTCACATTAGCAAAACAAGCGTATTTTTGGCTTTTTTAAGTCTCGTTTTTGGTTATTTTAGCCTGTTTTAAAGGTAAAGGTATGTGTAATTAAGCACATTCAAAATCCCCTCATACCCTAAGGTATTGCCGTGTCCTCACGCATTGCTTATAAAGTAAACATTACGAAACTTAAGTTTCTTCAATCCTCCATCGACTAATAATTTGAAAAGTAGCTAAGTGGTTGTCAAGGGGAAATAAAGAATCAACAATCTTCGACAAGTCCCATTTTCACATTTTTTTTTCATACATAACGTATCCCTAATATTTTTGGATTTTACTTTTTCTTTCTCGACCTACCTGTTTGACTTCCTTTATTTATCAACTATTGGGATCATAGAATGAGAAACGCACATAGAATAATTACGGATGTCCTGGACGATTTAAATTCATCGCCCCGATTTTTCACTAGTTCCAAAAACCAAGCAATTAAACAAGATTCCATTTGTCAATATAAGTCTATATGATAAGAACTCTTACTTATGACTTGTGAACTTTACCTCCTCCAACTGATCTGTATGATTTAAATGCGTGTACTATTTCAACTCAACCAATAGATCAACTTATTTCCTTGTTGTATTCAAGATGAGTCATGACTCTAAGGCTCAACAATTATTTAGGACCTTGTAACTGATTTTAAAGACGAGTTTTTAACTGTAGACTTTTTGCCAACATCTTCATCATTAAATCATAAGTTTTAAAGCGCTAGGAATGCTGATTGCCTTAGTTTGAACACCTAAGGCCCGCTTCCCTGGTAGGATATCACAACCATACGACCGGTGTTCTTAGTTTGAAAAACCCACCTCGTTGCTAGCGTTGTGAGAATCACAACAACACTTTCCTAATATGGCTAAGGATAGTGTCTTAGTTTGAAACCCTCACCTAGACCTCGTTCCTGGTGAGATTCACAACACACCAAATCCTTAGAAGTAAAGATGTCTTAGTTTGAACCCCACCTAGTGGTTAGCGGATGTGGGAATCACGACACATCTTTTACTTGCTCTCTATATAATCAAATGTTTGCTTTATTGGCATAATTTCAAATTTCATGCGTTTTTGGCATCATACTCATTCATGCTTCTTTGGCAATTTTAACTTTTGAATTATTAAGAACAGAAACATCTCGCTTTAAGGAATTCCAGTTACAAATTTGAAAGCTTTTTCTAATAACATTGTTGACTTAGTTAGTTGATTTGAATTGAGCAGTATGATTAGGTGGTTTAGAAGATAATGGGAGAAAAAGCCACAGTTACTCTTATAAGTCTTTAGAAGAATCTTGCCTCAACACATAAACTTATATTTAACTCTATCACTTCTTGTTCTTCACTTTATTAAAATTCGAAGCAAGAAGGACTTCGTTGAAAGCTAGCCTACATAGAGTAGTTGATGAACTAGCTAGGCTCAACACACCGTTTGAGTCAAAAAGTATTATCAATTTTACCAGTTGGAAAGTCAAAACTGTGACAAAAACTAATTTTATTTGATAATTTTTTAAAATTTTTCAATTTTTTGGTATTTTTTTGCAAAAATTTGGTGGTAAAAACGGGATTACGTGATAACAACGACTGCAGGCAAAAATCAAATCAAAGATCCCCCCATACTAGAACTAAACATCGTCCTCGATGTTTCAAAGGGTTCCTACGCAAATCTAAGGCCGTTTATTAAGTGTGCCAAAAGATAAAACGTTAGTCGATTAGATTTGGATACTGGATTCCAAAATGAAGCTGAGGATGGGTGAAACCTCTTGTGGATACTTGCCGAGCCACGAGAGTCTCTTCACAATCCGAGGAGAACATCATGGACTACAACACAAAGCACACAAAACAATGGAAAAAACACGAGTAATGGATAATGTAAGCTTCTAATCACCAAAAACACTTATTTATTACTACTATTGATAAGCATGGGGTGCCTCCCACGAAGCGCTTGTTTAGAGGTCCCGACGCTTGACCCGTCCCCTGAATTTATTGGTCCAATTGGGGAACGCCTTGGAGATCCGGGACTGTACTCGAGATGGTACAGTCCCCTCCAAAGTAGTGTTTCAAACGGATGACATTCTCTTTGAAATTTGGCCCGGCGTTTTGAAGATAATCGACAGTGCCATATGGAAATAACTTGGGTTACAGTGAATGGGTCCAACTCCAGAGGGTCTTGCTGCACTGAGAACAATCTTTAGTCCATGAGTTTAAAAGAGGGGACTCGATCACCGACGTTGAACACGCGGTTTGATTTGTTGAGTCATGGTATTCTCTTGTTTTCTCTATATCGATCAAAGAGTTTTCATAGGCATGATTCACGAAGTGCATTAAGTTTCTTGAGTGAATTTTTCTTGTGATCACCGCTGTTATGATATCAATGTTGGTATGCTTCAGGGCTAGTAAGCTTTGTTCTGAGCTCGATCGGAAGATGACATGCCTTCCCGTACACTAACTTTTATGGAGTACACCAGATGGGTTGTTTTGTATGCTGTGCGGAAAGCCGAAAGTGCATCATCTAATTTGTCGGACAATGAGGCACGATTTTAGCCTTCGAGTCCTTTCCAGGAACTCCTTTTCAAACCACGATTTTGATACTCCACTTGTCTTTGTTTGTGTTGATACGCGGTGGAGAGACGATGAGTAACTCGTTATTTAAGCATGACTTTGTAAATGGGTCATTGCATAATGGGTTTCAGCACGCATCATCTTATGATTGCACGAGGGGCACCAAATCGGGAGAAGAGAGATTTAAGAAATTTACAAACAACTCGGGCATCATTGGTAGGTAGAGCTCTTTTGCTTATACCCACTTTTGATAAATTAATCAACCGGCACGTGTATATATTTGTTCCATCTTGGAAGATGGGACGACCCATAAAGAAATTCAATGCCCCAATGTCCAAGATTTCGCAAACTTGGATAGGTTTTTGGCATACTCATCACATTCGCGAAATTTCCTTGACGTTGACAAATGTCACATTGGGTGACAAAGTCGTGGGCATCCTTGTAGATTGTGGGCCAATAAAATCCTGAATCGAAGACCTTTTTAGCTGTGTAATTGGCACCGTAGTGTCCCCCGGTGGGTCCACTGTGGCAAGCTTTAAGAATGTCAAAAGCTTCTTGCCCCGAAACACAACGCCTAATTACTTGGGTCTTGCACAGGATCTTGAATAGAAAGGGGTTGTCCAAAAGTTAGTGTCTGACGTTTGTGAAAAATTTCCTTTTTTGTTGAGGACGACAATCCCTTTTGATTCACAAAACTTGCGCTTGGTAAGTTGCAAAGTCGGAAAACATGGGCGGCATTATCATCACCACGAAAGGTAACCATCCCAGTTGTCTCGAGAGGAAATGTTTCCGTAATTTCCTTTTTCTCGAGCTCACTTTGATGGGGATTTTCAAGTCTAGAAAGGTGGTCTGCGGCGAGATTTTCTGCTCCTTTTTTATCACGGATCTCGACATCAAATTCTTGGAGCAGCAAAATCCACCGGAGCAATCTTGGCTTAGCATCCTGCTTAGCAAGCAAGTACTTAAGAGCCGGATGTGGTCCGTTTACACTATACTTAGACAGACAAGATATGGCCGGAATTTCTCGAAAGCATATACTACGGCAAGTAATTCCTTTTCCGTTGTAGTTGTTTAAAATTTGGGTGGCTTTGGGGGAGCCTCGGTCTTTAGTCTTGCTGCATAGTGTATCGTTGGAAGTGCTTGCGTCTTACTTTGCACCTTTAGGACTTGACACACAGCAAAATCACTTGCATCGCACATGATTTCAAAGGGCAAGTCCCAATCGGGAGCAACTAGAATTGGAGCTTGGGTTAACTTCATCTTAAGGGTTTCAAATGCTTCGATGCATTCCTTCGAGAAGATAAACGGAGTTTCCTTTTCAAGGAGGTGGGTCATAGGCCGGGCGATTTTGGAAAAATCCTGAATAAATCTATCACGGTAGAATCCGGCTTGACCGATAGATTAAACTGCGGAATACCCTTAACTGTAGTAGGATGAGGCAATTTTGCAATGACATCAACTTTTGCCTTGTCAACCTCAATCCCTGATTTAGAAATCTTTTGGCACAAGGGACTATGCCCTTCGCCTTGACCTTAAGTGGCATTTTTACCATTTTAAGCACAAGTGATTGGTGTCTGCAAATCCTTTGGAGCATTTTGTCTAGGGTGGGTAAGGCTAGAACGAGAAAGAGTCACCATATAAACTGAAGAAAGTCATTCAATTATGAATAAAGACTTCCATGGTTTCTCAATCATATCGGGAAGTTTGCATAACAATAACCTTATGGAACGTGCCTCTGGCGGTGCATTGCATAATCCCAAAAGGCATGCGACGATAGAGCAAATGTCCCGTATGGGCAGGTGAAGGTGTCTTACTCTTGACAAGTGGGTCATAGGGATCTGAAAAGTAGCAGGAGAATCGTCAAAAAAGCAATTGTACTCATTTCCGGCTAATATCTCTAGCATCTGATCCATGGAATGGTAAAGGGAATGGTCTTTTCGTGTTGCATCATTGAGTTTTCGGTAATCATGCAAACTCGCCATCCCGGTAACCAACTAGTGTGGTATCAATCATTCGTCTTCATTTTTCACAAGGTTAATGCCTCCTTCCTTAGGGAAACAATGAACCGCGGTCTCACCCAGGGGCTGTCAGAGATAGGGTAAATTAACCCTGCTACAAGAAGTTTGATAACTTCTTGCTTAATAACCTCATGGATTTTGGGGTTAACTCTTCTCTGATGTTGAACTACGGGTTTGGCATTTTCCTCCATCAAAATCTTATGGGTGCAAAACTGTGGATTTATTCCTTTAATATCAGAAATCTTCCAAGCTATGGCACGTTTGTGTGACTTAAGAACCTTGATCAGGGCGGTTTTATCCTCATCTTTCAAGTTTTTAGCGATTATGACGGGTAATTTGTCATCACCCTCCAAAAACGCATACTCAAGATGGGACGGTAAGTCTTTGAGTTCAAGGTCGGGAGGATCTTCACATGAAGATTTAACCTTTTCAGGAACATTAATTTCACAAACTGGTGACGGAGGGAGATTTGGGTCACTATTGATCACACTTAACAATTCCTCAAGGTAAACAGTATCTCCCTCAGAATCATAGATGCCATCAACACCCGGTGGTATTGAATCATCACGTTCAAGAAATTCATCGATCTCTTCCATTAGAAAATCACTTCCTCCGAAGGGAGTGAAAGATGGAGAGCGAGAATCGATTGTAAGATCCGAAGTAGAAGTGGGATTGCCACTTTCAGAAGTTTCAAGTACTTCTTGAACATATTCTTCACAAGCAATGTCAATAACATCGACTCGGTTAACCGTTTCAATGATATTGTAGGAGAGAGTTTTAGTATCACCAACTTTGAAGGTCTAGGATTGGTCATATGTATAAGGGTCATTTGTTCACCTGTTGAACATCTATTAAGGCATCGTTGTCGCTCAGAAAGGTCTTCTAGATAAGGGAGCACTGAGGATCGGCAAACGTAATCAAACGACACAAATCGCAGGAAAGAAGAACGTTTTCAACTTTACAGATAACATCCTTGCGATCGCAGGTTGGAGTAGAAATATTATCGGTCGGCAAGTTCAAGTATCATTCGAGTTTTGGTCAAAGCTGGGAGACTTAGGTCCTTCCAATATGGACAGGAGGCATTGGTGATGCTTGCAATCGAGATCGGCTAAGGCATAAGCATTCGTTCATCTACGGAATCACACGTAAGAAATCTACCGGTGGTCCCAGTTTCTCGGGAAACTTTTATAGGATAACCGAACCGTGCAATTTTCGTTTTACGGTGTCTTTGTCAACTCAATCATCTTATCCTTGTCTTTGAGGAGCTTTCTTAAAATTGGGGCAAATTTGGGCATTTGTAGGAGTGCATCCTGCGAAACTTAGCTCGAATGGAGATTTCCGAAAAAATTCCACATAAATTTGA
This sequence comes from Tanacetum coccineum, assembly GCA_026074375.1. NCBI lineage: Eukaryota > Viridiplantae > Streptophyta > Magnoliopsida > Asterales > Asteraceae > Tanacetum > Tanacetum coccineum. The sequence goes on from BQNB010150363.1 coordinate 12,893, forward strand.
AGCTAAAAGATCGTCTTTTTCACGGAACTTCTCTTTGTTGGCCCTTGAAGGATAAGGCAAGGTTGTTTGGTTTAGTCTTGGAACAACACGGGTTCATGAGTTTGGACCACCGGAGGTTGGATGTGTTCGGTGCTTTGTTGCCACAGTATCCTTTGTCACCCTGCGGGTCATTTTCCTTCTCTTTAGGAGGAGAAGCAAGGTTTGAGGTCCGTTTATAGGAACACGCTTCGGGGTGTGATTGCTTTAACATCACCTTTCGGGTTAGCAATGGTGTTGTCTTGAGAAGAGAACCCGAACCCGAAGTGAAGCAGTTTTACTAGTCACCGAATTTGGTATCATTTCAAGGTCCGTTATATTTCCTTTTGATTTTGCATATTTTGACTTGACATGCGTCATTAGCTTTGACGTAGTGATCAAAATCGGACTTAGATACACCTGGTGTTGGATGAGCTGGAGCTTGGTATGGTGGAGCTTGAAAGTCGGGGGTTGATTAATCTGAGGTTGGTAAACTTGTCCTTGATTGAAATTACTACCTCGATTTTGGTTTAAAATGTTTTTCCCGATTTGGTGAATGATTCCCCCAATTCTGGTTGTTTGTTGGTTTTTGCATAGGGAGAAAACCGGGAGGTCGAATTTGGTTAGCAACCATCTGAGGTCGGTAACTGGCATTCCCTTGGTTGTAGTTAACTGCGGCTGCTTGTGACACGTAATCTTGGATATTGTCACGATAGTCATTGGTGGCTGGACAATTTTGGTAAGAGTGTCCACCCCGAAAGTAATAACTTTGATCTACCCGCTTTTACGGAAGCGGGAGCTGGAGTTTGGTTTTTCTTATCGAGAATCAATGCTCTAACCATATCTTTTAACTCAGCAACATCGGATGAAACTGCTGGGGTAGAAGAGCTCGTACTCACTTTTGAAACAATGGCTTTGCTTCGTGATTGACGAAACTTGGACTTGCTCTCGATTATTTTTAGCATTCTCGAGGCATTTTTACAAAAAGTTACCACCCGAACAGCGAGTTCAATTAATCTTGATCATTTGATTTTAAGGGCTTTATAGAATGTATCGAGTTGATGCAATCTGAATACCAAACAAAAAAAAAAAAAAAAATAAAAAAAAAAAAAAAAAAAAAAAAAAAAAAAAATAAAACATGATGCGGGCCATCCCATAGAGATCATTTGAAATCGATCCCATGCTCGTCGTAAAACGTCTCATCAAATTTTTGTTGAAATCTCGTGATTTCATTTCTGAGATTTGTCGTTTTAGAGGGAGGGAAGAATTTGTTAATGAATTTCGACACAAGATCATCCCATGTAAGAATCGATCGAGGGGGCTCTTTTTCAAGCCAAATCCGGGCTGCTCCCTCGAGGGAAAATGGGAAAAGCATAAGCTTAACCGACGTACTCGGGACGTTCGGGAACTTCATCGTAGAAGTGATCTTGTTGAAATATCGGATGTGAGCATGTGGGTCTTCTTTATCATGTCCAAAAAATTGCTTGTTTTGAACAAGATTAAGTAGACCATGCTTGATCTCAAAGTTGTTCGCGGTAATTTCGGGAACAACGATCGCATCCTCGTAACCCTCGGTGGGTGCTTCGAGCAATTGCGCCATAGTACGATTATCAGCCATCGTAACTATGGGAGGATTATCAGGTTTCTCAAGATTGGATGATTCAACAGAAGTTTGTTGGACTTGCTGTTGTCGACGTTTACGGGCTTGAGAACGAGTGCGCATGCACAAAATAGAAATATAAAAAGAAAATTTACACTAATTTTTTTTTGGTTTTTCAATGATTTATTCACAATTGATTTTAACGGACAATGAGATAAGACAACTTCAACCAAATAATCTACTTACTTCACGGTAGCTCTCAAAAAGATAAACGCACAGGTGAGCGGAGGAGTAGGAATAGCGCGAAGCTTATTTCTCCTTTCGGGTCGTAGTTCCTAGGAACAACCCTCCTTATACCCACTTTGTAGTTTGTTTAACGTTTCAAGGTGAGCCGTATATCGTAAGAGACACAAATGGTAAGTTTTAAATCTTTTGTTCGAGTTGGGAACCAATAAGTTCACCGGAAGTTATTATGATAATACCTCAATTGAGAATATTATATTTTGGTATTTTTACCAATTTGTGAATTTTATTTCTTTTTTATGGACAATGTTTTTATATTTTTGGTTTTTCTTTTGTTTTTGTATGATAATTATACTAATAAAAGAAAATGAAAAATATTTTTGTACTTTTTATGTTTTTATAGAAGAAAATATTCACAGATGTAAACACAAATTTTCAAACGTAACGAAATTCGTTTCACAGCCTCCCCGGCAGCGGCGCCAAAATTTGACTCGCGCAAACTCACCCCTCTTTTTATGTATCAATAAGTAAATATAAATATAAATACACAACAAGGATCAGAATCCGCGAGATCAAGAAAACCGGAAGCAGTATAGAGTGTTCCCGGGTCGTTATGTCCCAACGAGGCTAGAATGGAAAATCGAAAGACGATTGATGATTGATGTTTGAATATGACAAGGATGTGAATATGATTGGATACTAAACCTAATAAGCAATTGAACAAGAAGATAATTAAGGAACATAAGCTAGAACAAGCATAAAAGCTAGAAATAGCAAAAACACTTAAAACTTTTACACAAAGGCACAAATAAGCTCAAATAAGCTTAATACAAATCAAATAAGCTAAACTAACTCTAAATAAGCAAATACAAAAAGCAATTAAGCTAAATTAAACAAGATAAACACAACAGTATTAACTACCAGTACTAACTTGGAGTTAGTACTGCTAGCTTTAAGTTAGTACTGTTAGCTTAAGGTTAGTACTGATAGGCTTATAAAACACAAAGAAGCAAGAGATAAGCAAATAAGCTAAAACAGATAATTAACTACCCCTAATAAGCACTTAGTAAAAGGAATAAGCAACTAGAATAAACTAAAATGATAAATAAGCTAAAATGGCCTAGCAGTGTTAACTCAAAACTAACAGTTTAATCAAATGAACTAACAATATTAACTTGAAAGTTGCACAAATCACTTTTAAACTAACAACTAAGCACTATAGGCAGTTCTGCAGTAAATAAGTAAAGTAAGAAAAAGAGAGACTTACAACACCCTTGCTCAAAACAGGGTCAACC
>BQNB010150364.1:0-16045 GCA_026074375.1 Tanacetum coccineum
ATTTTAAATGATATCACACTTAAGACTAGTCTTAGGCTTAATAGAACACATTAGGAAAATCTTTTGTTTTCTTTTAAAAGAGTGTTTGTGAGGTTTTGATTGATATCATTTTTCGAATCTAATTGCCGAGGTTTTGAGTTTGGATATGAAATCGGATTCATTATTTGTCTAGCTTCAAGATTATATCAAAATCATAACAAAAGATATTATCTCGAATCTACATACTCAATCACACTATGTTGATATGAAAATAATGTCATCTTTTTCAAAGACAAAAAGAATATACATTGGTTCATAACTCACACTTGTGATAATGATGTTATATTGAGTCTACATGTCCAATAGGAGTGTTCCTATTATTAATAATAACATGTTTAAAATGCACGTCAAAGTAGGATTGACGACTTGGTTGTTTCGTCCGAGATATTCAAGTAATTTACCTTGCAATGCATATGGTAAAGTTGTCATTTTTGAAAAACCAAACACGAGCAACTGCACAATATATGTAACTTTGCTCATACAATTCAAAAGCACAAATCAAGACTCAAATTTACTTTTTGTTATAACCCTTTCCCTCTATACCAAATAAGCATAACAATATTTTTAACTAAGTATTTAAACCGAGAACAATTCAATTATCTAAGATTAAGATTAGGAATTATGGGACATATTCTATAAACCATTATTTTGATTTCTTTCTATAAGTGATGTAAGTGGACTTCGAATATAAAGATGATTATTATTCAAACGATAATTAATCTCATTATTCTATCCAATTACAAATGTTCGAAATATGATCATGAAGTTGAGATTAGAATTTATCTAAATAACAGAAATATCGATAAAATACCCATAGATATTTTTCGAGTCTATATGTTTAACTAATTTTAGTTTTTACATGAAATTTCGAAATCGATCATAAGACGAAAAGAATAATCATCGAATTGTAATTCACACTTCTATTGATGATGCTTTGTTACGTCTAAATGTTCATAATGCTTGTGTTATTAGCAATGGTCAAAAATATGTTAAAAGCTAACACACTCCTAGTAGGATTGACATCATTGAAATTCCACATCGAAATTCAAATCCGAAAGTTCAAACCAAGAACCCTTATAACATATATAAGCTTCTTCCATTACTAAAAAGTTAACACCATCGCCCAAATAACAAGAAATCATGTTATGTCTGTTTTAGACAACTTTGCGACCTACATATCCTCTATATGGAGATCCGCCTTTGATTTAGGTAGATCTATCCGTGATCATCAAATTTAAATATATTCCTTTTGTCATTTTATACTTGTCTAAGGTATAACAAGCATGTAACTAACCTTTAGTACATCACAATTTTTATAATTGAATATTCACAATATCTATTGAGGTAAATAACCTTAATAAGAATACTTTCAAAGAGATATGCAAAGGTATTCTTAGAACACTTTAATGTATCACATTCCACCTTGTCACACTTAAGTATACTCCTAAGTCCTAGAAGACTCAATCTTGTTTAAACTCACGACATCTTGCTTGCTCTCTTATTTAACCCTAGGATTGTACATGTCATTATTAGGATTATAAGAACCAAAATTGAAACATATTAGTGGAGTCATATTAGGCCAATTATTAGTGTACAATTCAAATTTCATCTTTGCTACACTTCATTAGGAAAATGCGGGATTTCTATTTTATTCAAAAATAAGAATGACTATTGGAGAATCTATTGCACTAGAAATTCAATTTAACCTAACAGTTGAATTGATTCTGGGAAGGAAGTTGGGTTCATGGTATAACCCGTAAAAGATGGTCATGTTTAGCCTAAATTGAGCACCACTAGTGAGTGTCTCATATTCATTCTCTAACTTGATTAAATGGCTCTTTCTAAATATGCCTAATGTTAGTCTACATTGATGAACTTTGTATTTCATTAGGATTGCTCATTAAACAAGTAGTAATTAGGATTCTCCTTAGTCGCCCTAGACTACTTGCACATCGCTTACGTATTTTTATGATTTCAAAATGTTAACATGTTCTCGTGAAATATGATTATATTATCTTCATGCTAGTTTGATAATCAATGATTACTTGCTTAATTGTTGAATGCATAATTATTTAGATGGCTTTGTTTTTGGTTAGCAATCCCGGTTTAATATCTATAAGTTTATATTTATGATACGTGTTATTAAATGCTAAATGGTAACATGTTTTGTATGATATATATATGTGTGATGTAATCATTGTTTTATGTGAGCTTTTATATGATCTACGTGTTTCTCTTGTGCACCCACACTATATCATTAGGTCCGCATGTCTAGATAAACATATAGACGTCACATAATATCGCACATCAATATATTTGATTATTATGATTAATATGTTTAAGTGACTTAGTTTCATTTACATATGTCTTTTGCATTTAGAATATTACCTCGTGCCACTAAGATTTATCGAGTACACTTACATAATCGTCTTAATCCCTAAGGGTCTGTATGTCATTAGGAGTGCACACTAAGCAAGTGGAAATTAGGTTTTTCCTTAGTCAATCTAGACAACCTACACCTCACACATGTGCTTTGATGTTTCACGATGATACTTGATTCGATGTAATGCAATTATATGCCTTTATAATTATCTCTATGCTAAAGATTTATATGCTTAGCTATTGATTGTATGTCTATTATAATTTCGTTTGTCCATTTCTAGTAATTTGGATAAAATATCTCTTAGTTTATCTAAATGAAACATGATGCTAAATTCTAACATGTTTTACATGACAATTGCAATTAAAACTATCATGTTTTGAATGTGTCATTTTACATGACTTATGTGTTAATTGTGTACCTACACTATGTTTGATATATAACGATTAACTTATAGATATCATATAGTCTTACATATCAATCTCGTTGATTATTATGTTGATACATGATCAGATAAACTTGCATCCTTAAATCCTATATGTCCTATGCACCTAGGTATATATTTCCTCACTAGAATATTTTTCCTCGCGTTCGTTCACATATAGTCTTTCACCAAATATTCTTAAGAACTCACAAATGTGATTCTTATTCCCTAAACCAATTCAAATGAACCTTTACCCTACGGACTCATTTTGTTTTCCATCACACATGTACACCTCGTTCACACAAACCAAATTGGTGACCAGATCATAACCTAGGCTTTACCCTATACTTTAGTATTAGACTAATACCTCCTCAAACAAGAACACTTGTTTCTTTTTCCATAAGAACATTTATTTCTTTTTCCAAAACATATGTACGCCCCGTTCATACAAACCAATTTGGTTCTTCTCTCTTACCCTAACATACTAGTACACCACGTTCACATAAACGACAATTGTTCTAACCACTACCCTAATTTCACTATTAGATCAAATTACCTCCTCAGACAAGAACACTTCACTCATTCATCGTTACTGAAACCATCATCCATAAGTCAACCTTACAAGAACATCATCTACCACAACATTCAAAACATTACAACTACAAATCTACTCTTTGGTTAATAGATAGTTTGTGAACCATCAATACCTTAAACACAAAACCTTGCAAGTATACTTCACTCTTGATTATGAAAGAACCTTTGACCCGTATGTCGATCATACACAAACCTAAACTATTACTTTCACTCTATATGTATTAGTTTTACATACCTAAACACTCACAGAAATACTTCAACCTTACACTCAAACCTAACAACTATACTTTACTCTTGATAGTAGTAGTTAGTTCAACAACCTTCAATCCTCACAAACATTATACTCAAAATGTATCCCTACACAATCTTGACATCAAGAACACGTCACCAACTTTATGATCTTCACCACCAAATATTGGTCCTTACTTTCAAACTTCCATACCAAAGAAATTAATCCTCCCTCAAGAACATTCACACTTATTCCAATAATGAGGGAGGGGAGGAGCTACTACAAGTGATCCTTTCATTTTTTTTCACAATTGAGTCTTTTTGTTTGTTTTCACTTACTAGCAAGTAAAGAACATAAAGAAGATATTCAATCTTTAAGTGTTATTGAGTCACCACATTGTTATGTCTTTCATTTTCTTTTCACTATGAAAGAACTACCATCTAATCTCACATATCCACCTTTGTTCGTCAACATCAACAACCAACAATGCACTTGTTACACTAGGATCACAAGCAACCGAATCACTCATGTCATTATTAGTGCAAATGATATATTATTCAAAACCGTCTTTGCAAACCTTAGCTCAACACCTTCCCTCTTCATTCTCACTCATCCTTCCCCACTTTTCATTATATGCAATTGTTTTTATTTACATCTAGGTGCTTATTATTTTTCACTATATTTATTCTTATCATAATATAACTACTTTCGAGTATATATTTTGACATGCCATGTTAAAATATTATTGACATCAATTTACTTTTACATGTCATAATTTTTATTTTATTATTATTATTATTTTTCTTCTAAGAACATACTTAGAATATGTCTTCTCAACAAATCAAACACACTACGTATTCAAATCATGTTTTTCCATATCACCCTTATCATCAACATTTAGTTTGACCCAAAGTCTTACAACAATGTTTTTCCTAGAACCCCACACATGAAAAGCATACATAATGCTTAACAAAGAAACCTTAAGGATTTAGAAATCTCTCATTACAACCTTTGACGAAAGTCTATCCGAACTCAAATCATCATCTTTGGTAGATAATGATTTCTTAAGGAACATGTCGTTCTAAAAACGATAGTACTCCTTATCCGAATGACATCTTGGATGAAGTCATTCTCATAACAATGGTGTGTCAAACTATAAACGAATTTTGTTCTCGTTTATTAAAGTTGTGTGATTGGTTGGATAAATTTGGTGTCAATTGAGTCTTAGTCATCGAGCATGTGTCGTGGTCCTTTTTATCTAGGTTTTTATTTTTTTAAAATAGAATTGCATGTGTCTAGTTTCCAACATTTCTTAAAAGTGTCATACTTTAGAGTACTCATACCTAAGACATGCATATCATGTTCCCCGATAGTATATTACTATATGTATTTTTGCTATCATAATCGCTTTTATGATTTCTGTTACTATATGTATTTTTACTATATGTACTTTTGATATCATAATTAATAATTTTTCTATATTACTATGTGAGATTATTATTTTTGACACTTGCTATCATGATACTTAACATCTTTATGACTTGGTATGTTATCCTTTTGGACCCTTACTTGATATTTTTCATGATCTAAGTGTTTACATGCTAAGTGCTTTGGAGTATGGCTACAAAACTGAGTTCTGCCTATTTTTGAGGGTCTCTGCGACCAATGGATCCAAGAATGGTGGATCCGTCAGTGCTTTTGGTAGATCCGTCCCTAGCAGAGGCCAAAATTCTGAGTTTCTTGATTTTTAACTTTTAGCACTTTATCTATTAGTTATGCTACTTGCTCCTAAATATTATCTTAAACCTTAGGATCAAAATACTATTCTCATATATCAATTTCATGTTACATACATAACTATCACCGTTATTATGTATATGTGTGCTTGTCTACTAACTTTGTTTTGTAGTACACTTCCATTACTCAATTCCTTAGTGTCCCAAACAAGGGGAGCTTCCGACAAGCACTTAGAGAGTGCATCTTGTATACATTTAGTTGCACATACTCATCCAACGGAGTATCTATTTTCGCACTAACATTTTTTATAGGTTTTTGATAATACCTTGATGTCTCGAACAAGGGGGAGCATTCGTCAAGAAGAAGCATACAAGCATTTATCATATATTTCTCTAATTGCTTCATGATATATATATATATATATATATTATGTTGCACAAAACTAACCCTTGATGTAGGTTAAGTCTTTGTAAGAAATTTGATCCATAGATTCATTAGCAACCAAGGTCAATAATCATAGGAGTGCAAGGAGCTAGGGGGAGCTCGAGGGCATCAATGTAGATAGCTCAAAGTTGCTTAGAAGATGAAGATTGAAGTATAACTTCACTAGGGATGATGCAAGCTCGCCTTTCTAGGGAGACACAATGTTTAACGGAGAAGGATCAAAGGATTGGAGCATACACCTTTTTGTTTCAACAAAAGGAGGAGAAGGAAGTGTAAACGAGTAACTTTTAAATTTTACTATGTTACAAGTTTACATATTTGTCATCATCAAAAAATGGGAGATTGTTAATGAAAATATTACGATATTTAAACTAAACAAGTCATTTGGTTTTAATAATGACAAACAAGTAACTTGTAATACATAACGTAAAATGTGCAAGTTACGTGTGACCACAACTCATCAACGCATACATTCATCACCACCTCTCGACGTCGCGAGTCTACTCATGCTTCAACAAAAGGTACGAATATGTTTGTTAAGTTACATTATGATCAACCTATTTAACAAACCATTAAAAATGATTAACATATTTTTACAAACTAGCCTAATGATTAAAACCCATTTTATCATTAAGTCATTTTTAATAAACCTTTTTAAGTTTACTTACATCACCACTAAACAAATGCTTTTAAGTAATCTTTTACTTAATAATGATTAATCACATTAGTGAATAAGACAAATTAGGATTAACCACTTTTGGAAAATATTTCTAACAATTTTAGAAAAGATTTAAACAAAAGATTTAAAAAGATTTAAAAAGATTTCTAACAATTTTGAAATTGGACCGTGCGACCCATGGATCCACCTAAAAGGCAGACAGATCCACCATCCCTGGATCCGTAGCACCTTAACGGCCAAGTTTTGGGTTTTCTATAAATATCACCCATTTGCTTAGTTTTTCACCAAAGCTTTTCACAACCTTTTTTCCACATTATTACACACATTTAGGATTATTATAAACAAGTTTTTATAATGTAAAAACACAATTAATCATATCATCAAAACCCCAATAACCCTTGATCATAATGCTTCTAACTTTTATTTGTTGCAAGCATGATTCTACATGATCCTCCATTCAAGCAAGCTTAGAGATCTTGCCATCATCATCCACCACATACCTACATATATGAAGATCTATCACAACAAGCCTAGAGACTTCTCATCTTCATCAACAACATCATGCTTAGTGATCTTGATGTTTTAGATTAGGCTTTTACATCCAATTGACAATTATATCTTGGATAATCATTATACACATTTGTGTATTAATTATTATACAACAAACTAGATGTTAGGTGGTTTATGTGTTTAGGCCATAAAACACAAGGTTTGTTATGTTGGGCCATAAAACATAACGGGTTTGGTTGCACCCGAAGAAAGACTCAGTATTTAGCTTAGTACCGGATAAAGTGTAAGCGACGTTAGGTTGGTTCTACCTCGAAGTAGGACTCGGTATTTAGCTTAGTACCGGATAAAGTGTAAGCGACATTGTATTGTTTTCTCCACCTAAAAGGAGCTTGTTGATTTTGTGAAGTAACTCTCGAGTTGGGTACTCGAGGAGTGGAGTAGGGCGAAGAGGAGCTTCATAGCCGAAATCGTGTCCGGTTTGCACTTTCTTTTACTTATCGCTTTACATTTATATTTGCCTTTATCGCTTTATATTTATGTTTGCATTGCATCTATGTTTGTGTTGTATATTGTGTTGTGGTGATATGCTTTGTTTGGTGTTATTTAGTATAGTTGTTGTAGTATAAACTTGATTGGTTGTTTGATACAAAAGTTTTAAGTTAAAAAAGGAAACGTATTCACCCCCCTCTACGATTCCACAGAATTATTAGGATCTTAACTTGTTTTCTGTAATGGGTCAAAAGGGTAGACAAGTGCATGTGGTAATTGCAGGTTTTATGGGACTTGCATGTTTTGTTGAAATCTTTTGTCTTGAACTATGATTTAACTTTTGACTACCATGAATTAAGAAAAAAGCATGACTTGTATAATGGTTTATTTGCTTGTCAGTTACCGTCATATATTTAAGTAATGGTATGGGACTTGCATGTTTAGTAATGGTATGCAGGTGCAAAAACAAGCGGAGAAACCTTGTTTTTGCTCATGTGCAGATACCATGTTTTTTTTCTCATTGTCCAAAAGTGTTAGGTTTCCAAGTGCATAAACTATTTTTGCTCAACATTTGCAAATAACCAATCAAAAAACACATTGATATCATAAAACACACTTCATAACATAAAAGCTGATTACATAAGTCTTCACAGACATTTCATTACAATTAACCTTCTTACCCTACACTAAAGATAAGCTAATTCATTACATAAACAAGAAACACCAAAGCTACAAAGATCATGACTATTGACTTCCAAAAGGTTGCATTTTTTAACTTTGCCTTAATTCAGCTTGTAGGAGAGCAAACTCATCTTGGAGGATGATCAATTGTTCTTGGCTTCTTAACTCAGTAGCAACTTCTTCTATTTGATGTGGATTGAGATGTCCATACATTTCATACAAATGCCCTTTGTACCATGAGTTATTCAACTCTGGATCATACCAATAAAATTTCTTACACTTCTTGACCCCAGTTTTCTGAAAATTACAACTTAAATCAAAATACTTAAATCAAAAAACTTAAATAAAAACAACTTGAATACAAAAACATACGTATCTGCTGGGGAAAACAAGAAAACGTCTACACAGATTTGTAGGTGTCCATGATGTGAGTTTCATCAAGGGGAGAAGGCATTTGCACTTTGACGGGATGTTGTCTTCATAATTAATTGCAGCCATTTGGCAACTTTGGAATGGAAGGTTTTAGGGTTTGAGTTTGCAATTGGGGCTGATGATGTTGGTGGTAAATGATATGCGTTTTAGGTTTTAGGGTTAAAGTAGTTACGTGGGTACAACTTGGTCGGGTATAACGGCTAGAATAAAACTGGGTCGGGTATTTACTTTCCATTGTGGCTTATCTAATCAAATTTGGATTATTAAATTAAATAAAAATGTGACGTGGAAATGTAGCCGGTAATATTGATAACATTGTCACAAAACAAACAAGTACGTGGTTGAAGTCATTGAATAACAAATTAAGTGTATCAAGTGAGCACAAATTTGAAAATACATGGCTATTTTATAGCTTTTACCCTAAATTTTAACTAACAAAACAATCAGAATATGGATTAACAAGAAAAAAAAACATTTTTCTCATGATACAAAAGGTTTATGTTACATTAAACAAACATCAAACTCAATACATGAAAGTTAACCTACTCCAAATAAGTTATCCAGAATGTTTAAACATGAAATCCTTAATTAGGTTCAAAACTGAATCCGAAGCATCCGAGTGAGGCTCATTGGTGTAGAACCCGTGTTGTTTGCCTTTAAATTCAAAACAACGTGCTATCTTTCCGAGTTCTTTTAACCTCTTCGCATATAGTTTCACCCTATCTTTCATAATTTCATCCCCTCCAACCATTAAGAGTATGGGGTCGAGTTTAATTTGCTCAAGACTTGCACTTTTTGGTCCAAATGGGTTCGCAAAGGGGTGATCGGGCGTGCTTCCCACTGGTAATGACATTCTCCATAACCTGTGGGAAGATGGTCTTACTATCAAACATCTCATGCATGTTAATGTCTAACTATGGATCCAAGGCAATATATAAGCTGTTGGTTTAAATACAATAAGCAGTTTACTTGTCTAGTGCTTATCTTTAATTAGATAAGTCACTTATTTTATTAAACCTTTTACAGTAATAAAAAGAAGCTAACATACATGCACTCTTATATAAGCCAATTAGATATAAAAGCACATGTAAAAGCCAATTAGAGTAACACATATGAATTGTTAAGGATTAACGATGATAATTAATCGATGGTGGCACACTAAAGTATAAATAGTTGATCATGAATATAAACATATTAAATAAAATAAATTATAAAGTCAACAAGAAATCTTTTTATTGAGAGAGACGTGCCGACCCACCATATCCAATTACAAACCGAAGCGTACGACTATGAGGATGATGGCTCTAACAATAAGTAAAAAAAATGATCCACGTTTATGTATGATACGAACATGCCACTAAACATTTGCATATATTAGGATTGTGAAACACCCTCGAAATTCATAGGCCTCAGATAAAAATGTGTAAGACAATTATATACGAGAGCTGAAACTCTGAAAGGATATATATAGAGGACTTACGTATCAAGAAGGTCAATGTTTAACATCTTTTCTGGCTGTCCTTGGGCCTCCGACTTTGTCCTCTCTTTTCCACCAAAGAACGGGGCAAGCATCACGTACCCTCGTATCTTAATAGGCGCTAATTCGGGTGAGCCAGGTCCCAACCATACAGCCAAATGGTGTGCAATATTCCCACCAGAAGAGTCTCCTATTATGAAAAACTTGTCAAAGTCAAAACAGTCAACTACATCATTTTTAGGGTTTCTAGCTATCTCTTGGAGCCACTTTAAGGCACCAAACGAGTCGTCTATAGCAGCCGGGAGCCTATGCTCTGGTGCAAGACGATAGTCTGGTGCCACCACAATGGCATGGAGGGCGGATGAGATTCTGAGGCAGCAATTGTGGAAATTTGGCCATGCAAACGAGCCGCCACAAAAGCCACCACCGTGGAGGAAGTACATGACCGAAAGCTTGGTACCGGCCCTGGTGGATTTGGGTTTATAAAGGCGGAGGTGGAGGTCGTGGAGTTTGTCATAGCAGTAATCTTTATAATCTATAGAACCGTCACTAAAGATTTGAACAAAGCCATTCAAGTCTTCCACAACATAAGGAAGAGAACCCATTTGTGTATGTTTAATGTTGATATGAGTTAACTACAAGGATCAGAGGGTATAAATAGAAACTTAAGGAGGGTGATATGGTCATTTTGCAAGGTCAAACAGTTTAAGAAGTGAACGCAGATGTAAATTTGTTTTTAACCTTCATCATATATATTTATTTTGGGATAATTCCATATATACCAAATCTAAATATGAAATTGCAATATATACCTAAAATACATGTTTTTAATGCATAATGTACAATGTGTTTCAAGCATATTTTGGATAAATATGTCATTATGGTGTTTTATTTGGGTATATATGAAATTAACCCATTTACTTTATGAGAAAAGGTATTACGTGTGCATGGGGGCTAGGCGTGTTCATAACATGCCTGGTGTGAATGGTTGCAAATTTGGGCTTATAGTGGGTTACAAAATACATAAAACATGCTCCTCAGAGTTTTATTTGTATACTTACTTAAAAGCATATAGGAATTAGAGAGAAGTGCAAAAATCATCCTTATGGTTTGTTAAAAAACCGTCTCACGTCCCTCGTTAAATAATTGTCCAAAACACATCCTTCCGTCAATGTTTTGGGACACGATACATCCCTGGGACACCGTTAGTCCAAGGGATGTATCGTGTCCCAAAACATTGACGGAGAGATGTGTTTTGGACAATTATTTAACGAGGGACGTGAGACGGTTTTTTGACAAACCACAGGGATGATTTTTGCACTTCTCTCTTAAAAAAAACATAAAGTTAACAATTTGTAGTGGAAATTAAAAAAAATAAAGTTTACGATTTGTAGTTGATCTGCCGCGTCGACTAGTTTGGTGGTGGATATGACGCTCGGACTCGTGCCTTTTGGGCGTTGATGATAGCCGCATCGTCCGGATTTATCCCGCGTGTGTCGATTTGTAGCACTTTCATGTCCTCGGCAATCCTTTGAGAATGGTATAACTTCATTCTCTCGTTCGTCTCTCGCTCGATAATCTCCATTTTTGCTTTGCGGTCTAACTCGTATTGTTCTTTCACCATTTCTTGATACATCAACGGGTTAGAACCGGAACTAGCGGTCGAGTTTGAGGAACGTTGACTCTTAGAAATTCGTTGTACCCGGGTGACCGAAGCAACGCATCTTCTCCAAAATGCTCCGGTTCCTCGTCCATAACCCGAAGACGATGTCTTCTTGCCAATGTCGATTCGAGATTTTTCCAATTGTGCTTCTCTTTCAAAAAAAGCCAAGCGCTCTTGTGCTTAAAATTCACACCCGTGTGTGTTTTAAACAATATTTTCACCCTCGTCATCTAATCGTCATCGTTCTCCCCACTATGAACAAGCGTTTCTCCCACTAATTGATTAAACTTTTGAACATTTACATTCATTAGAGTCAACTTTCCCGTCAACATGTTTTTGGTACGCTCCATGTAGCCGCGTCTCGTGGCTTCGACATTGTACACATCGAGAATTTTATACCAAAACGTTTCATTTTTTTGATCACAACCGGTTTTTGGATCCTCGGAAATTTGAATAAAACTTTCCGCCAAAATCAACTCCTCGTCTTGGCTCCACAAATTTCGAGCTCGTTTCGTTTCGACTTGTGTTTCCTTTTCTTTGTTTTTTTAAATGGAAGGATTGTTGGTCGGATTGTGGTTGGGAAGCGGTGGCTTGGTTTGGTAGTTGTTGTTGTTGAGAAAATTGGTTAAATTGATGTTGCATTTTCCATTGATTAAATAGCGAAAGTTCGTCGGGATTAGCAAATGAGGTTTGAAAATTGGGATAGTAAGGCATTTGGTTGTATGGAGGTTAAGAGGAGGAGCCCGGATTTCCGGAATTTGTGTCGGATTCGAAGAACAAGCCGGAAATTTGGTTGCGTAGGTATTTAGCATAACGGTGTAAACCATTGATTCGGCTTATTTTTTTTTTTTTTAGAGATAAATAAGAGAAGCAGAAAAGTGTATGTTATAAAATATATTGGAAGTATGTGTGAAATATGAAATAATAAAAAGGTATTTATAGGATTTTTAAAGGGTAAAAATAGAATTTTTGAGGTATTTTTTTCAAATATCCGCTCCTCCAACAGCTATAAATGGCTATATAAAAAAATAGGCAATGGCATGGCTTGTTGCAACGGCGCGAGACTAAACGGCACCATAGCCGGTATGGTGCGCCGTTTGTGTTTTTGGGCCGGGGGAAGGAACCACAGCCTACGACATCACCAGTAACTCTCACTCTTATATGTCAGAGCTTAATGATAATGCCGCTAAGAAAAAAGCACATGCTCCGATGAGCATCAGTCAAAAGTTTATCAGAGTGACACCACTCAAACATTGCCAACCGGTGTTCAAATTGCGAAAGTAAAAAATCTATCATGAAATTGTAGTTAAACATTTGCATATATTAGTATAAAGTTTGGTCTTGATCTTTGAATATTTAGTAATTTTTCAAAAAATATATAAAATTAAGTCGTGTGATACCGGATTATGGAGAAATTGTGACTCATCCCACTAATCTAGCTATTAATTGATTCACTCACACCACTAATCTATTTGAAGAAAATCTAAAACTATATGAATCATATCTGATATCATTATCCATATTGGTTGGTTGTTTCTAAAGTAAATTCTCATATATAATTCAGATAAATCCAAAACTGATTTTGATGGGAAAGAGACATATTTAAGGGAGCGACAAATATGTAAGGCTTATCTACATACAATATTTAATCGCTGCATGCGTGTAAATTTATATGGGCGTGTTTGTAAGCTAACTAATAATCTAATATATGGATATTAAACTTCATTTCATACTAATAATCTAATACGAGTTTTGAAAACCCGCGCTTCACTGCGACGAGATTTGTTAAAAAAAAATCGGCCAAGCCTTTTTTTAGGGTGCTTATTGTTTTAAACATAAAAGTCTACTATATATTATCCAAAAAACGATTTTAACTAAGAAAGACAATCATAATTGTTTCATCAATATTGTTAGTAGTACTCGCACATGTCGCATATACTAAATACTATAAATCTAATTAGTTACTGGAGACTTTAAAACACTAATAGTGTTTGTAAAAAACTGTAAGAAGTTACACAACATAAAATTTATTAATATATGTGGACTGGACGAAAATTGCATAACTAACTTATTAGTTTGTTATGCTAAAAAATGTATAGAAACGGCACGGCTAGTATCTGCAACATTTTCTGCATCTTGGGTCCCTCGCAGCTTAAGATCAATAATGTTCCTCTTATTATGCAAGTGCTCTCTCACCCATTGGACCAGAGTACACACGTTATAATTGCAGAATCCACGCCTACTGTTGAGTTGACACAGATCACGAAACGGCGACTCGTATGATTAGTACCTAAAGCAATCTACCTCCCAACATATATAAGTATTTTCACCTTTTTAACAGCTAAAAACTTCTATGATATAACTTATGTCACATAGAAATATAATTTCTCTTTTAGGATTGTATCATGTAAAGAAAGAATAATTTCTCTATCAGAAAGATACAAAGTAACACTAACCTATTTGCGTATTACTCAGTTACATATAGATTGAAGGTGTTGATTCGGGTCAACAAATTTCTTTATTTTTTTAACGGTTTGGAAGGTATCTCGCATATGGTCAAACAATTTCGTTAAAGTCTGTTAAGACGTTTTGCAATTTTCCGTAAAAGGAATACATTTAAAAAAGCCCTTCATATAAGTGATTCAATTCACGCATCTACATATTCTTTCTAAATGAATTACAAAACATCTTTTTTTACCTTATAGATTAGTAGGAGGATAACAGGAACACAACTATATTACAGAATTCAAACAAACATATTACAAAGTAAAAACAGGTGTAAGATCTAACCTTTTTTACGTTCTCTACCACCGTTAGACCGATGTCGAACTGCATCATCGGCAGACGCATAACCGTTATCCGCAGACATAACCATCATTAGCCAATTCACGAACTAAAGGTCATTGTTCATACTGCGACAAAATCATCTCCACGATGCTGATATATGCCTGCACAACTTTAATGCCCTCGCATCAAGCGAAAGGTCGGAAAAGATCTTTACTAAGAGTCGAAGAAAATGAACATATCAAGATATTATCATTCATACAAAGCTGAGATATCCGGATAGAATGAAATTAGTTCCTTTTTTGTATTATTTTCCTACCTATTGGTGGGTTTTTTATATCAAATTGTGTCATTCACACATTAACCGTTTTTCTGCTTAGTGATGTTACCGAGCTTTCGTTACCACATAAAACCCCCACTTCTATTTGACCCGGTTTGTCTTGGTAACTGTAACTGAATTAGGGTTTCAATTGAAAATATTTGGGGGTTTTGGTTTCAATTGGTTTTGTTTTGATACCTATTGTAGCTAAGGAACTTTATGACCAACTTCTTATTTAAGAATGTCTAAAAAACAGTTTCAATAGCAGTCAAACACCCCTTCAAAGCAGTCTCAGCATATGGCAACAACACAGACGACTTATTATTGAAAAAAAGAAACAACGATGGCCAAATAACATGTTACCTGCTATTATGTCTGCAAACGACATTTCTTTTTTGAGGAGCTTGATGAATTCTTCAAACTTTCATACATGGCCCTGCGCAAGAGCACCTTTCCACCTCCTTTTCCTTGAACATGTTCCAATGCCTCCTCCACCCACTCTAAAATATTCAAATGATCTCTGTATCCTAGCACAACATCACAAACCACGACCTTCGTTTCATCAATGCTAAACCATCACTGCCATACCCTGCTTAGTGTTGCGATGTTAAGTCATGGCAAACATAGCTGTCATTTGTGTCAAACCTGTGGTAGGACGGGTTGTTGAAAGATGCTGCCATGATGTAAACTGCTACTGAAACTATCAGTAGCCCCTCAACGACTCCACCAAGTTTTTTGTCCTTCTGGACCTGCTGGTATTGATATATGACAAATTTCTTAAAAAATATACAAAAAACCAACATAATTTACATTAGTGAACATGGAACACGCTTCACTAATCCTGATTATATGTGACTCAAAAATTCAATCTTGATGATCCAAAGCATTGAGCTCGATAGTCTTGAACCTGCGAGATATATAGTGAATGATTATATAGAATTTCAACTTTTCGTATCTAAACACTACTAGTTAGATTATTACGCTTTGAAATTGAAACAATCAGATAATCAGATTGCAAAAGCAATCCCAAACACCCCCTTAAAGTATTAGAATATGGGTGGTTTCTTTACCTGTTGCCAATATCTCAACTAATCTTAAAGTATTAGAGGTGATGGTTAAGTAAATCACAGATGGATGAAAAACTGTACAACCTTAAATGAATCA
>BQNB010150365.1:0-16044 GCA_026074375.1 Tanacetum coccineum
CATAGTATGATATAGGTGATGTATTTTTGTGGTTTTTATGTATTGGGTATAAATGTGGGTATTTGTTGAAGCGTTGAAAAGTTTTGGTGGTTCCGGGAATGCCTAAACGCAATTTATCACGAAACTTAGTCAATTTACGCAACCAATAAAAATACAATGAACCAAGACCATAATTATTCTCAAAATAATTATTTAATACTCGTTTGATGTAAACATTTGATGGTTTGATGCCCGTTTACATTGAACGCTAATTTTTGGCGTACGCAATTTAACTTAACATTTACGATTTTAAAGCAAACGCTTACAATACAATAGGTACATTTTAGATTTATTGACGACGTCAATGACCCTAAAACACGGGGTGTTATACAACCTCCACCAATGCCATCTATATCTATGTTTATATCATGTAAACATCCTAATATGTCAAGTCTATATCTTAATATCATTTTTACCAAGTACATTATCCATTTAACGTACCATTTACAACGTCATATCAAAATAGACTTTATTCATTAACGTTTATATCAAAACCCTAATTATATGTAATGTATACATATAAAATGAACGTGCAAGCCTTCAAGCATGTGTACAAGTGTACAATGCATAACATTTAAATATATCTTCCCTCCTAAATCAAGTTACAACTTTCTAAAGCTCAATGTACAAGTCAATAATGCAAGAAAATCAAACTAGGTCATTTTACCTCCTACATCACTTTAGTTTCTTACTACCACTTTAACACAAGGTACAAACACTTAATGCACAACTTCTAAACCCTAAACCTAAACCTTAAATCGTCCTAAAACCCTAATCTAAACCCTAAACCCTAAACAAAACTCTAAAACCCTAATTTCATTTTAAACCTAAAACTAAATCCTAAACCTTAAAACTAAACCCTAAACCTTAATCCTAAACCCTAATCTTAATCCTAAAACTTAATCCTAAACCTTAAAATATCGTAAAACCTAAACTGAAACCCTAATATGACCCGTAACCTATTTCCACCCATTTTAAACTATTAAAAACCTAAGCTAGCAACCTAGCACCTCAAGCACCTCTATGACCTCACCACCATGTCACCAAGCAAGCACACAAGCACATCCATCGCCTCCTTGTAAGATACTACCACTACTTGCACTCCAAACACCCACTCGTTACCTCTTGGTACCCGAAACCACCTCCACCCCTTCCACCTTTCATAGCTACCATCCTAGCTCTCAAGACTCATTATACTATCCTTCATTAGTCATTACCTATAACCCTTGGTCCTTACTCTAAGCCCTAACCTTAGCCATCAAGCTTTTGAACCCTATATAAGCCAAATCCAAGCAACCCTTTCAAACACACCTCAAATCTTCATCACAAACACAAATGGAGTTCTAGCCCATCTAAGGAAGAAGTAGAAGGTCCCTAAGATCATAATAGAAGCCAAGAATCAAGAAAAAGAAACCCTTGAAGTCGTTTCTAGGCGTACGAATTCAAACAACCCATTTTGACCCATTTTAGCTCAAGTAAGCTCAAAATCTTGTTCAATAAACTCATAATCTGTTTTAGAATACTCATAAGAGTCCTAAGATCCTATATGAACTCTTGTTAAAGCCTTGAATCCTCAAACCCATTGCGTTTTTGGTTAAAACCCTAAAAATGACCCGTTTTGATTTTTTATCTAACGAATCATTTTTCTAAACTTTTGTTATGTTAGAACATCTTATTTTAGCTTATTCTAATAAGCTATAACTGTAACACCCCCATTTTGATAATATAGCATCGGAAGCTAATATGGGGTATTACTTCATGAATCACAGACACAATCATAGAAAACGACTCAAAAGAGACGTTTTTAAGAGATACGTTATCATTCATTTAAAATCAGAGTTTTACAAAGACAGGTCCCAAAATCTAGAAACATAAAATGTGAATGATAACAAGTTTTAGCCATCTTCAAGTCCATGCCACTCCATGCCATAAGTTGCTCAATTACCTGGGATAAACATGCATAAAAAAGATCAACATAATGGTTGAGTGAAATTCATAGGTTTATGGTAAATAGTTTGAATACAAATTATAGTGTAATAATTGCACGAGCACAATTATTATGGAAACAATATTATTATGGAAAACAACATTATCATGGAGAACAACATTATTATGGAGAATAGTTGAATATTATATGGTTAAATGCAAGTTTAATAGTGAGTGGGTTACGTTGTTATACACCCGTAATTAGTAATAATTGCAATGAATACTATTATCATGGAAATGTGGTAACATTATTATTGCATCTAAGCTCATGACACCAATACGTTAACAGAGAAAATCAGCGTTGTGACATTGGTTGAGGAACAAATATCCCCGTGGAAAAGGTAACTTGCCATGGTTACCCATTAGGTTAAGTATAGTGCGTTTGGCTACCCTATGAATGGGTATACAAACGGGAGTCGTCACCCCCAATAGATCTATTCACAATACTTGCATTTACTTGTAAGCAATTAATGGTTCATGATATGGAAATAATGGCACTGGAAGCTACTTAGGCAATAATATATCTGGATAGCATACATTTGAAAAAAAACACTTGCATTTATGGTAAAACAATCATGTTATTTAAAATTCATAGTTTAAGCATGTATCCCCTCGTGGGTTTATGAAAACATTAAAGAGATTGAAAAGCGAGGATATGAACTCACTAAGTCTTTGAAAAGTAATCACATTGTTATAAGATAAACGAGTATGTAAAAGAGTTTGTAACAAGCATGTATCCCCCTCGCGGGTTTATAAAACATGTAAATAAGTAAAGGCGAGGTTATGAACTTCACCTTCACAGGGAAATCTGATTAACGGTAAAAGTATATCAAAGGAAAGGCGTCTGTATGGTAGTACGACGTTATCTACTCAGGCGGAAAGTATATCAACTTGAAAGGAAGCAGCTTCGTCACGTAACCTGGGATAATATGTCGAGTCTTAGGAAGATTGTACTCTAGAACTTTGATTCTAAGAGTTTAATATTGTTATAAGTTTGATTGGAGAGTTTGGAATTATTGTATCACCGTTCGGGCCATCATAATTCAGAGGTCATTCAGTAAACGTTTGAGGAGCTAGGGCACTTTAAATCGTAAACCCAACAACTCAGTCAGAACGTAAAACCAAGATGAAACCCCTTAATATGAAGCTCCCTAGTATTGTGGTACAATAGAGATCCAGGACGGGATTTTTAAAAGCACATCGATGATGAATTTTAATAACAGTTGTAACATATTCAGGTTTTAAGCGTTGTGCTCAATAAATGAAATGATAAGACGGTCAGGTTAATTAAAGTTATGTCTTATTATAGTTTTGAACACATTTATACACTTTTCAAAATGTTACATGTTAGATAGTTATAACTTTAGAAATATGGCAAAAATAGTCCTTGTATTTATAAGTTTTCAAAAAGTTACGCTATATACCCCTATGTATCGTTCTTAGTCCAAAATCCATAATAATGATATTTTTCAATATGAAAAGTAATTTGCAGGTTATAGCTTATTAATATAAGCTAAAATATGAAGGTTTAACGTAACAAAAGTTTAAAATAACGATTCGTTAAGCTAGAAATCAAAACGGGTCGTTTTAGGGTTAAATAACGAAAACACGTAGGTTTTTAATTCAAATTCCTTCAAGACTTGATAAAGTGGTTATAATAACATTAGTTTAACTTAATAGAATAGATTATAACAACATTTAACCATTATAACGATTTGATTTAAGAAAAACACAAAATTAGGGTTTCGGGTGCACGGTTTGGATCAAAAAGAGAAAACGCATGGTTTTTGAGTTTTAAAACTTTAACAAGAGTATATTTATGATCATATAAACATTATAAGAGTGTAGGAGCAGGTATGAAGATCATAGAACCTGGGTTTAAGCTTTGATCACTTATTCGTCTTGGATGCTTACATTACCCATAATTAGGGTTTAGGCATAAATGTTAATGATTAAGGCTCATTTGATATTATCGTTGTGAAAACTACATTTAATAGATAATGTATATGATAAAATGAATAACGGATTATTGTCTTGACATATTAGGATGTTTACTTGATGTAAACATGCAAAGAATAGGCATAGGTTGTTACGAGAGCTCGTTTACCTTAGAAATGTAAACTATGATACGTAAAGGAATGGAATGAAACAAAATTTTATTCATGTAAAAAGTAGTACTTAATAAAGTAATTAGATATTACATTGATAAAGATACTGGAAAATTTCGGGTTGTTATAATAACCTGCAAATATCATTTGGAGCCCTAAAATAAGCTTGCATGGCTTTTTGGACTTGATTTGTAAATCATTTCCATGCAAGGGGTATATATCGTAACTTTCTAAAATTTATAACTAGAGGGGTTGAAAATGTCATTTTCCTAAAGTTATAACTATAAGGACCTATCTTGCCAAGTTTCAAAATTAAAGGTTTAAATTATATATACTTTATATATAAAGGACTAAAATATTGTGTACTATTGTCTATATTATTAGGGTAGGTTGTTTGTTGTCGTTGTTGGCTTTCTATTATCCTTAAACTTTCTTTTATGATCATCGTTTCTTGCACATGAATTGCGTTTTTAAGTACTCTGATCCATAGCCTTCTGGACCTAATGTTGACAGCTTACCTCAACCAAAAGTTTGAGAAGTCTTTTAAAGCAGTAAACGTTTCTAAAAACACTCTTTGGGGCAGTCCCCCCAATGAAAGCTTTCATAAAAGTTTTCTATCATAATTGTCACCCATGTTTGGACTAAGACTAGCTAATGTCTTGGGAATCATTCTAACGTAAAGTCTTAGACTCATCTCTTTTCATAACACAAGTTGTAAAATTCATCTTCTATTTTCATTGAACTTCAGTTCGAAGGGAAATACTTATAGGCGTCAAGAGCCTATTCAATTCAGTCCAGGGTGATCCTAATAGACTTGTTCGTGATTCTGGAATAACATTGGTGCATAGCAATTCCACCAGGACAAGAGGCCAACGTCGTCAGGCGTACCAGTAGCAAATGTCACCATCTATTGTTCCTCGCACTACATTTATCTAACAGAAAAAACTAAATTCAGTTCGTTCAAACCGATGAATGACTTCAACTGCTCATAACCGTACCATTGAGTAGAAAGTTGACAGCTTATGAATTCTTTGTAGCTTTCCTCTTTTCGCTATAAAGGAAATTCTACTTGCTCTAACGTGTTCCTGATTGGGAATTGTTCGGACATTTGCCATGAGAAAGCAGCTTGTGCTTCCAGGGCGGAACAGCAATACCATCAGTAATTAAACTTGCCAAGATTATAGCCTTGGGTCATAGCTCGGTGCTGCAGATGTTGATGTTTTCTCTTTAGAGAGGCATCTATCAACATACTACAAAGACCAACACAAAAATGAGAAATCCATAAAATGATATCAGTCGTTATAACAGATTATGGTAAGAGAATAAAAAGACTTGAGAACATTCTTTGATATTGAACGGATACAACAAATAATTTTAGAATTTAAGCTTTTGAGAGCATAGATGACGAATGAGTGATTCAATTGAAAGGCTTAGTGATTCTACTGTACTAAAGATTTGCGCAAAATTAAGATGGTAAGAAAAATTATAGTAATATTCGGTAATGATAGGAGTCTCATACTATAAGGATAGACAATCTCTCGACATAAATAATCTGGTATTATAAAACAACAAGGTATTAATGGTAATACACCACTAAATAAATAACTTGTTTATAAAATCATACATAGTAAAATTTGACAGTGTCTTTAATTCATACATCTAGTCTGGTTTGGATTCTAGACAACCTCCAATCAGGATAACACACGCCTACCACCCCCTGTGCTCTTCCTTGCTTTTTTGAGTTTCGTATGTTGATATCCAGGAAGATTTTCCTGATCTGCTTGGATGACAAGAGTTAAGTAAATCCTCAAAGATTATTTCCAAAAGTTTAACATTATAACAAAGAATCTGACTCATCGTTACTCGGAGGACTGGTTCACTTCTCAGTGGTTGTGGTATGATCCATAATGAGTTATCCATACGCTCTTACGCGATAGACTCAAGCAAACGGGATAGCTTGCGTGGTGCTAATTGACCCTAACAGATGATGAAGATCCAACTGAATGAAGTATGGAGATCACTGGAACATAGTTCTACAGGAGTCTCAGTGTCTTTGGGATGAAATCTTGTCGGAAGGAAATGAAATATCAGAAATAGTCTGGTGAAGAAAGTCGAGTATCATAAAAAACACCTCTATGTAATGCAAGGCACAAAAGCATCCTCACATCGGTGATCAGAATGGATAAGAAAGGAGTGGGTGTACAAAGACATGACTATATAACAACCCAGCAGAAATAACATAAGTTATTTATATAATAGTATAATAGTAGTGTATTATTTGTTACGCAAATTTCTTACATACACTGCTTAGGGGAATAGAGTGGCATAGAGGACATTGATGGCAAAAGAAAAGTATTAAAGTTAAGGATTTTTACTCTTGTTCTTCTATAACAGAAGAGCTTGATACCCACTTTGTAACACCCCCATTTCAATACAAATAGCAGCGGAAGCCCTTCTGGTATTACTTCGATTGAATCAACAGAAGACAAATCATAGAAAATGACTCAAAAAAGATATGTTTTATAAAGATACGTTATCATTCATTTAAAATTAAAGTTTTTTTACAAAGGCAAGATTCCAAAATCTAGAAACATAAAATGTGAATGATAACAAGTTTTTGCCATCTTCAAGTCCATGCCACTCCATGCCATAAGTTGCTCAATTACCTGGGATAAACAGTGCATAAGAAAAAGAGAATTCAACACAATGGTTTGATGAAAGTCATAGGTATACTGACAAAAAAATATTTCAAATATTTGAATACAAATCTAGTGTAAAAATTAGCACGAGCATAAATATTAATGGAAAACATATAATATAATGAAAACAAGCATTATCATAGAGAAACAACATAATTATGGAAACAAACAGTTTGAATATTACAATGGTTGAAAATTTTTTGCCAAGTTAATAGTGAGTGGTTTTATGTTGTTACACACCCGTAATATGTAATAATTGCAAAACGGAATACGATTATACATGAAATGAGGTAACATAAATTATTGCATCTTAATCACATACCCCAATACGTTAACAGGGAAAAACACTTAGTGACATTGGTTTGAGGAACAAATGTCGCCCGTGGAAAAGGTAACTTGCCATGGTTACCCATTAGGTCAAATATAGTACGTTTGGCTACCCTATGAATAGGTATACAAACGGGAGTCATCACCCCTAATAGATCTATTCATAATACTTGCGTTTACTCATAAGCAATTAATGGTTCATGATATGGAAATAATGGCACTAGAAGCTACTTAGGCAATAATATATCTGGATAGCATACATTTAGAAAAGAAAAACACTTGCATTTATGGTAAAACAATCATGTTATTCAAAATTCATAGTTTAAGCATGTATCCCCCTCGCGGGTTTATGAAAACATTAAAGAGATTGAAAAGCGAGCATGGAACTACACTAAGTCATATTGTGAAAAGAATAATCACAATGTCTATAAGATAAAGAGTATTAAAAGAGTTTGTAACAAGCATGTATCCCTTGGCGCTTTATTAAATACATTAAAATAAGTAAAGGCGAGGTTATGAACTGTCACCTTAACAGGAATCTATTAACGCATAAGTAAATCAAAGGAAAGCCGTCTCGTATGAGTATATGATTTTATCGTGTACTGTGGTCGAAAGTATAACAACTTAGAAAAAAAAGCTACATCCCGAACCGTAGGATAATATGTCGGAGTCTTATGAGAGATTTGTACTCAGAACTTAGAATCTACAGATTTTAATAATGTTAATATAAGTTTATTGGAGAGTTTGGAATTATAGTAGTCGACCGTCCCGTGCCATCGATAATTCAAGAGATCCCAAGGGATTATTTCATAAAACGTTGAGAGAGCTAAGGGCACTTTAAATCATAAACCCTACAACTCTGTCAGAATTCTAATACACCATGATGAAACCCCTTAATATGTAAGCTCCCTAGTTAATGTGTACGAATAGAGATTATAGGGAGCAGGGATTTTAAAAGTCACATCGATGATGAATAATATAAAAGTTATAACATTAAAACAGTGCTAAGCGTTTTGCACAGATTTACAGGAAAAGAGAAGCACGTCAAGCGTTAAATTAAAGTTTATGTCTTATAAGGCATTGAACACCATTTTTAACATTTTCAAAATTTATCATTTTAGGACCTGTAAGAGATAAAAATGGCAAAATATAACCCTTTGAGTTTTCACTATTTACAAGTTTGGTCCTTTTAGTTAAAATCGTACAAAGTAAACCTCAATACTTTGGAAAGTGACAATAAAGAACCGCCTAAAATTATAACATTGTCGAAAAATGGCAAAACATAGTCCTTGTATTTAAAGTTTTTCAGAAAAGTTTTAAGCTCTAAACACCTATGTCACCGTTCTAAGTCCCAAAAATTCTAATAATAATGATCATTTTTTCATATGAAAAGTACTTAACAGTATCTTATAAGCTTAATAATATATTAGCTAAAATATGAAGGTTTAAACGTAAACAAAAGTTTAAATTAACGATTCCGTTAGAGCTACGAATCTATCAAACGGATTCTCTCGTTTTTTAAGGTTAAATAACAAAAAGGCTAAGGTTTTTAATTCAAATTTCCCATAAGTGAACTTGTATAAAGATGGTTATAGTAACATTAAGTTTAACTTTAATAGATATAGATATATAAACAACATTTAACCATTATAAGATATTGATTTTATGAAAACACACAAATAGGGTTTTCGGGGCACGGTTTTGGATTCAAAAAGAGAAAACACGCATGGTTTATTTGAGTTTAAAAAAACTTCTTAACAAGATTATAATTTAGGATCAATGAACATATAAATGTAGAGCAGGTAAGAAAATCAAACGAACCATTGGTGTTTAAGGCTTTGATCCACTTATTCGTCTTGGATGCTTAACATTACCCCATTAATTATGGTTACGGCATATACTTGTTAACATGCTTAAGGCTCCTTTGAAATATTAATCTATGTGATGAAAACTACTCTTTATTAATAGATTAAATCATTATTCGAAAAAATGTCAAAATAACAGGATTACTGTCATTGACAATATTCAGATGTTTACTCTGATGTAAGAACTGCAAAGAAAAGAGCATATAGTTGTTTTATGAGAGCTCGTTGACCTTAGAATGTAAACTATGATAATAATGGAACTGGGAATGAAACATAATTTTCATCCAGTAAACAGAGTACTTATTCAAAGTAACAGTACGATATTACGACATGATAAAGTATACAGGAAAATTTCGGGTGCGTTGTCTATAAGAACCTGCAAACAATCGATTGTGGACTGCCTAGAGATTACAAGACTTGCATGGCTCTTTTTTTGCGACTTGACTGTAAATCATTTTCCATGCAAGGGGTAATATTATCGTAACTCCTCAAACATTTATCAATACTAGAGGGGTCTCTGAAAATCTTATTTTCCATAAAGCTAACTATAAAGACCTATCATGCCCATTTCCAAGTAAAGGCTTTAAATTCTATATACTTTATATATAGAAGACTAAACTTGCTAAACGTTTTCTAAAACAAGGGTATATACTTGCCAGGTTCTTTTTATTCATAAAAATATAAAATAATAATACCATTTCTGATATAAATCTATAAAACATTAACTATAAATATTATAAGACTCCGACTATTAAAAACCCGATCCACAACAATCGCTTATTAATCCATCGGATCCGATACGCATTATAATACAATTACGTTATACTTAAAATTAACGGAACTTATCATCAACGCTAGCTTTGAAGAAACTTAAAAATCTTATCGTGTCACGTTACTAGAGAATTTCATGTGAGGGGTTATCCATTTGGGTATTCTGTTTGACGAGTTTGTTGGTGTTACGATTTAAAGTGCCCTGACTTACCCCCTCCCCCCAATCCCAAAAAACGATCCTACATGGCCCTCTGATATGATAGCCCAAACAGTGATACAAATATTTCCCCATTAAACTAATAAACTCAAAGTATACGTTAAAACTTTTTATGAATTTAGAAACATAAAACCATCACACTAATACTTGACATATTACCCTAGGTTGCGCACGAGGCTAGTTACTTTCACTCTAGATACTTGGCATCAATCAAATTTTTTCCCTGTACGGTCGTTCACAGCCACAGCTTTTAAATCTTTTAATGTTTTCAAAAAACCTCCGCTAGAGGGGATACAATGCTATACAACCATGAATACGAGTGTTTTTCCAACTGTAATGCTATCCTGATATAATTGTTGCAACTATCATGAACTGTTAATTAACTTTCGGAGTAAGCGCGAATGCAATGAATTAAATCTATTTGGACTAGAACTTACCCCGTTGGTCGTACCTATACTATTCTTGTAACCAAACGCGCTTTCATCTGAATCACTATGCGGGTGTTGGCCAAAGGCCACCCGTTGGGGGCAACTTACTGTGACTCTAAATGATTAATCTTAAGTTCGAGTGTCAAGAGCTTTAGGTGGCAATAATATGTTTTCTAATAATTATTGGTTACTCATTGCGATAATACACTTAAGGTGTTACAACTTAACCCACTAATGAACTTGTATTCAATACTGCTTTAATCATAAACCCTATAATTTCACTCAACCCTGTGTTGATCTTTTTTAGCATGTTCACATCGTCAGTAATTGAGCATGACCACATGGCAATAGGACTTTGAAGATCGGACCTAAATCAGTTATCATTCAAACTTTATGTTTCTAGATGTTTGGGTCCTCTCTTTAGATAAATAACTCTGATGAAATAAATAAGCATAGACTAAATTTTTCCAAAAACGTCTCTTTATACATTCTTTTTCCTATGATTCTGACTGTTGTAAAACTAGAAATAATAACCCCAGATACTTCCGCTGCTATAATTGTCAAAACTATGGGGCGTGTTATAACAGCCGATGTGGGATTTGCCTAGGGTGTCACAATCACCCCCTTAGGGACTCATCATTCCTTAATGAGGTTTCCCCACCGTCCTGAACGGCTCAGGAGTGGCTCTGATACCAATATGTAACACCCCCAAATAAGGGGGGGGGGGGGCGGCGTCCGCAGTGGGAATCATGGTCTGAGAGTGTTACACCATATATCAGTAGCACATGATATGAGAACGACCTCTAAATGAGTCATATAAAAATGATACATTGGATTTTATAAACTTGTTTGTTACAAAAGCTCAAGGCTAACATTTTTCACCATGTCACACTCAGTCGTAATTGTAATGATCGTTAAACGTAAGCAAATTTCCCAAAATGTAATGCATCCAAATCTTTATAGTACGTGACTTTCCAAAAATGATGAAAAAAAATTACCAATGAATCCCTTGTTCTTTTGCCTTATTTACCTGCGAAAACATGCTTTAAAACGACAAAACCAAAAGTTGGTGAACTTCACACAGTTTAAGTTATGTTATAAAGTAGGACTGCAAGATTTCCATTATGTATATTGATAAGTAGTGAATACAATATTCACATAAAGTAATTACGAAAGCATTCACAGACTCATGACACAGAGTCTCAACATATAAGGTATCAAGATAATCAAAATAAATGGTGCCCGTGTAGATGTTCAACCCACAACAACCAAACTGTTCCGACATGGTATGTTGATTAAAATATTATGCCTAAAACATTGCAAATACTTTTTTCACATCTTTACGTTTTAGGATAATCACAAAAATACTAACAACATTCACGGAAAATAACACGTAAACCAGTAATTAGTAGTAAATTCTCCTCAGTTTCACCAAATACATCACTTCAAAAAGGTATCAATAAATAAATGCTTAATGCATATTATGAAACAAGGAGAAATTTTTATTCAACCTCACACTTTTATAAAATGTTGTAAAACATTTTCAATAAACAATTTACAAAACCATATTCAACTTTAAAAGAATATGTTTTTATTCGCAAAATAAACATTTTAAAGATTCAAAAGTTTATGGACCTAAAAACGTCTATAAAACAGCTCTAGAAAATCCCCATAACACAAAAGACAAACTTGGGGAAGCCCCATTCTAGGGCGGCCCCTTTAAATAACACGGCCGGCCCTCTAAAATAAAGGGGAATGCCCACCTCATTTAAGGAGCACCGGCCCTAGGTAGACCTCCCAATGTCATGTTTGCCTTATAAAATACTCCGAGACTTTTCCCTTACAATTTCTCACCTTTTGCACTTAACTCTTTCTGTTCTAAAACAGCCCACACAACCACAATCACAAATCCTTTGAAGCATTTAAATCATAAAGCATCTGTTTTCTAAGTAATGCCAAATAGCTCAATTCCTCATGTTCAGAGAGAAGAATTACCTTCCATCCTCACACTGAAGAAGTTATTACAACCTTTAGTGTGTTGTTGCGCCAATCTTATTGCATCCATATCATACTTTTAAATCTTGTGATACTTGTATATAAAGTGTAACTAGCTTGATCATGACGATCTTTGTAAGTATAGATAGATCGTTGGTGATCTTACAGCTAGTGTCTATGATAGTACATGGCATAAGTAGTGTGGTGAAGTCTGAAGTTCATGAAGTTGTGAGAAATCTAAATAGTAGTGAAGAAGTTGGAAGGTCTTCTAAAGTCTGAGCCGTGTTGTGATAGATTGGTTACTAGCTAAGATTGAGAACACGACAATTTAGCTTTGTGTCGAGTAGATCGGTGTAAAGCAACTATGTGTAAACGTACTTTTTTCTCCGTCATAATAGAGCTTTTTGACATATTGAAGAAAAACTCTCAGTTAGGTGCCTCGGGGAAGTGGTGTAGGCAAGAGAGGTGCTTCGTTACCAATCACTATAAATCCTCGCGTTTGTGGTTTTAATTGTTCTTACTCTTATCACTTGGCTTAACATATCTCCCTCATACTATCATAATCAATTGTTTAGATAAATATATTGTTTAATATTGTGCAACAGTTTTGAGTTCATATAAATTCAAATCTAGAATTTTTACCAAACACTTCTCAAACATTTTAATTAAAAAAGCGTAAACATCAACCCCCCTTCATAGTTTTATTCACAATTGGTATCAGAGCCAAACGCTAACAAAGATTTTTAAAAATAAATTGTATATCAAAACTTGAATCGATCTATGGAAAATCAGAAAAATATTAGAAATGGGCAATCTATGCAAAGACACACTATTTGGAAAGGTGATGGATATTACTTTATTGTAAAAATCATATTCTAAACTGCTATGTAGGAAGTCAAAAGATCATAAAAGGAAAACTTCTCTTTGGGCGTGTATCTACCGATGATGATTTATTTCTACACTATTCCAAAATTAATCCCCTAAACTAAAAAGGATAAAGGTCTTTAACCTTTCATAAACAAAACGAGATCTTAAAAGAAACTGCAAAAAATTATCGAAGCTAAAATGTAATTTATAATGCTTTGCCTACGTAAAAATACGAAAAGGATTTTATGTGTAAAAACCCGCAAAAGAAATGTGGGATGCTTTACATTAAATCACTCATCATGGTAATAATCAAGAAGACAAGCCAACAAAATATATCTTCTTGTTCAATAAAATGAATAATTTACGCTCCGGGAAGCAGGAATCAATAGATAATGCCTTTGCTAAATTTACCAAACTATTATAGACAAGTCTCCTAAACACGTTATTGAAGGTTTTTCCCTAGCAAGAATTGTGTTAGGAATTTTTTTTAAGGAGAAATACTGCATCCAAAATGCGCGCTAAAGGTCACAACGATTAAAGATATCAAAGAATCTAACAACTCTAATCAGCTTGACGAAAACCATTTGGAAATTTGAAGGTTTATGAAGAAAGAAAATAAGAAAGATTTTTGAATTCCGTCAAAGCAAAAGAGAAAAAAGTAGATCTATTGTCTTGGAAAGCTATAGAAAGGAATCTAGTGATGATGATAACTCAAAAGCCTCCGATAGTGAAGATAAAGAATACGCCATTGGGCCGTAAAGACATTCCAAGAAATTCGTTTAAAAACGAGGACGAGTTCGTAAGACAACGCACATGAAGAGAGAAAATCATGTCCAAAGAATAAGACGACAAAAATGGGTCAAAGGCAAAGAAAAATGCTTTAAGTTAGAGATCCCAAATCCACTCGCCAGAGAATGTCCAAAACTATCAAGATAATAATCAAAATCAAAAAGCGGTTTTGTTGGGAAATGATCCTTGGGAAGTGATAGCGACAAGAGAAGAGGAAAATACATAAGGATGAAAAATGTACTTCATGGCTAAAGGCTTCAAATAGTACTACGAAGTTCCGAAAGCCCGAAAACATTAGGTTTATGACCAATCCATCATTATTGAAAAATGTACTTAGATAGTGAATAAAATAGACTATGCAAAATAGGACTAAATGTTATGGCTAAAAATAAAACTTTAAAACAAGTTAAAATAAAATTAGAAAATGAATCACTAGAATTAAAAGATAAATTATCTAGGTTAGAAAAATAAAGGAAAATAAAATTAAAACATTTTTACATAGTCAAGATCTAGGTTTGAAAAAGATAAGCTTAGAAAAGAAGTACCTAGGTTAAATCAATTTAATGATAGTATCACTCACGTTAATAAAATAAGTAAGTTTTCAAAATACTTCCGAGATAAATCCAGTTAGGAATATAATTTACCAAAGGTCACTAGTGAAACCAAACAGTAAATTTTAAAAGACGCTCAAGAGGTCGAGTCGAAAGAAAAATTAATAGAATTAAACCCAAGCTCAAAACCAAAATTTATACTTATAAACAATACTAAAATTCCTATTGCAAGTGATGATTAGGTAAAACATATTTACAAACCTTCCTTAAAACCCGGAGTTGGATTTACTAAACACACAATGAGGTCTAAAACACCTTCTCCAAGAAGAAAGGAAAACTTCCATCCTCGTTCCAAAACACCTCAACCTAGGCGAGACCAAGGTAGACTAAATTACTCTAACACTAATCACACAATGTGGAATCATCCACACCAACCAAGCTTTACTCAATGTGGAAGATGTTCATCATGCATATGTTCGAATCAAATAAAAAACATATTCAAAAACAATAACTTCGGACCCATGAAACGATGGAGACCAAATGGCTAAATCATCATATCTTCCGAGGTTAATCATCTACAAGCATCTTTTGGCTTTCGTCAAATAAATTGATGAACTCATATAGGATTTCCATAAATCCTCATCCTTAAAGCTTACTACCTTAAAGATTTTAAAGTAATTTCTCTTAAAGGCTATGGTACGTCTCACTCTCTAATTACGTAAATTATAGATTGGTATATGATTTACTTAGTATTAGTGATAGTTAGGAAATATGGTAGTCGCTAGAAATGTCATTTGTTGGCTTTCTAGTTTTGAAAGAATTTGTTCATTAGGAACCATTATGAAATGGAAATCTTCTATGGCCACGACCTCACGTAGACGAAGAAAAGTGAGTTAGTGGTTAATAATTAACATAGAAGTAGGATTAGTTTTGCATCGGAAAAGTCTTAAACCACTATGGATGAAACAAACTCCCTTCCACCTCGACGCTCGCCTCAACTACGTCTATCAAAATCGCCTTGTTAAAGTGTCAACTCCATTCTGATCTCTCAAACACAATTTGGAATAACCTAAACTAGTTCAAATTCATTCCTTTTTTAAGTCATTCTCTTCCCAAAAATCCCTTCCAAATGATCATCACCAACACATCATCTTCCTCATCATACACTAACCAATATCAACCTCCATGGCTTCATTTAAAGCTCCCATTTCCAAACCATCAAAGAAAACAAAATTCACCATCATACAACCAAAACAACTCTTTATTGACTTGACAAATAAAGACACTACAACCCCATCACCCAAGCTTTAAGAATCATCTCCTAGTGCTCCTAATGCACCCTTTAAAAGTCCATCCACCAAAGACACCTCATTCTCTTCAATTGACTACACACCAAAATCAC
>BQNB010150367.1:3388-16044 GCA_026074375.1 Tanacetum coccineum
TTATTTGATTCCTCCGTTCGCATTAATTGTCATTATAAATTCATTTCTCGATCTTGATACGTATTGTTATTCGGTGTGTGCTTCTTTGATCATCAATACGACTTATTAATTTTCGTTTCCGTCTGCCTTCTCATCAGCACATATATTAAATCCTTTCATTAAGCACTTTCTTAACAAGTCATCCGTACATACACGCACATCGCAGACATTTTATGTATTAACTATTATTTATTCAGTATTCGTTTGATGTCTTTCTTAATTGTTATATTGAACCCCTCGATCATGTTTTAGCACATAATATAAAGATAGGAGCTTCAGCCCTTGCACTGAAGGATTGGAGACACTACATATACGGTGCAAGGTGCACAGTCACTAGAGCAAGCGAGCTATACAAACTTGAACTGCCATGAAAACTCAGTGGAATCCATAGCACCTTTCATGTCTTGAACTTAAAGAAATGTTTACCTTGTGAAAATCTTGTCATTCCACTAGATAAAATCCAGCTCGAAGACAAGCTACACTTTATCAAGGAACCTATAAAGATATTAGACCGTTATGTCAAACAACTAAAGCAGAGCCGTATCCCTATCATCAAAGTTCGTTGAAACTCTAGACGAGGACCTGAATTGACGCGGGAGTGTGAAGATTAATCTTGAAACAAGTACCCTCACCTTTTTCCGAACGCCTCGCAAGCTGACAACACATGTTGAACTCTAGGGACCAGAGTTCCTAAATGGGGGGGGGGTGACTGTAATAATTCGTATTTTTTGGGTCATTAATTGACTTCGTATTTTTTCTATTTATTTAATTTCGCAAAAATTACCTTTTCGGTTAACCAAATAGGTTATCCCGCGTTCGTAATAAAACGTTTATTAAACGTGAGCCATCTTTAAATTAAATATTCGTCTACATTCTCTACGTAATTTATTATTTTATATAAGTATCCCATATGATTTAATTTTATTTTTATCATATACGTTTTCGCTTCGTGGTTTCGTCTAAACTCTTGTAATATTTTACATTTTTACCCATTAGCCTAAACAATACCCACTTATACAAAATATAACACAAAATACACAACATATTTATTTCTTTATCTCTTTCTAACCCTATATGTCATGCTATAACACTTTTAAGGGACACATGTCTCATATTTCTTGCATGTCATTGTAACTATCAATTCTAATCCATTCACATTTCCTTGTCATAGTTATTTCACAAAGAAACTTACATTCTCTTTTGTCTCTCCATCCTTGTCGTGCATAAGTAAGCACCACAACAAATTCGCCTTTTTAATTTTTGTTAAAATCTTATTCAAGGTTATTTAAGGTGTTCCAAGGGTACAGTTCAGCCAATTTCAAGGTTTAATCAAGGATCAAGATTCTAGGGTTTTATAAATTATTTGGGGTTTTTGAAGTTCTTCATCTCCTAATCAAGTTTTTATCATTTTTAGCTTGTTCTTCACACTTGTAAGAAATTCTTGAACTCCTCTCTTCTATTTCTTGTTAATCTTATGTTTTTATTCTTGAATCCATATGAACACATGTGTTGTGTCATCTTTTGAAAGTAAACAAAATGGGTTTTATAAAAATATGTTGATGTTATGTTCATTTTATAGATTTGTTGTCACTAGAACTAAGATTAGTATATTAGAGTGTTGATTAAAGTGTTGGAGATGGGATTAGACTATTATTGAAAGTGATTTTTGTGGTGTATTAAGTAGATGATGGAGTTTAGGTTAGTATTGCGAATTTGTGAAGTTATGGTTGAGTTTTGGAATGATTTTGGCTAAAACCACTTGATGTCTGAATTTAGTTTATAGGATTAGAGTGACTTAAAAATCTTTTGACAAGCTAAAAGGTAAATAATTGGATAGCTTATGTTTTCTAAATAAATTTTCATATAAAGAATGTCAAAAACGAACTTATAACGGAGGAGATATGACGATTTTAAACTTGCCGAAACATTTTCTACAGCATATTACAATCTGATACGATTTTGAAATGAGATTTTGACCACTTTCGGGTCTGAACCGGCTAAAGTGTATACAAGAAAAGTTGTTCGGAATGGTTTTTGATATAATATCGCTAGTTTTCAAAGCGTGAAAGTAAGAAACGAGAGAGTTATACACTGATTTAGTTGAGTCATTTTTCCGGACAATATAAATAAAATAGGTGATGATTGAATAGTGAAAAAGGGCATTTCGAGCGTTTTTGAGTCCGTTTGAACTTTTAAAACCTTAGCAAATGCTCTTGTATCACTTATATATTTGCTATATGCGTTAAAAACTTTCTAAAACATTATTAGGTAAAGAATTCATATGATGATTAGAAGTTATGAAAATTATGTTAATTAAAGGGGTGTTTGGCTAAAGCTTATTAAGGTACTTAAATAAGTAATTTTGGCTTAGGGCCTGAAGAATAATGACCTAGACATATCTAATAAGATGTGATATAAGTTTGGTGGAGATTGGGATAGCTTATTATAGGTTTTGGGTCGTGTTGGACATGTTTAAAAACGGGACAGCATAATGTGTAGAAATTTGCACTGACTTTGAAAAATCATAAAAAAATAAACGTAACTCCGTTTGAGATGTTACTTACATATCCAGAAAGGCGAAATAGTTTATTTTCTAGAATAAGTATTTCCAGACCTTGAAGGTAAGATTAAATGGGTCAAAATCATATTATTGCAGCGAGTTGCAGAAATTCTGCATAAAAAAAGAGAGTTTTATAAAAAGTGTTATATCTATTAGCGAGATAGAAGTGAAACATAGACGTTTATGTTTCCTTGAGTGTGTATAAGGTTAATGGACTTAGAAAATATTAGGGGACGGTATTAACGTCCAGGATTTCTAAACTTTCCAAAAATAGTAATTTTTCGTATAAGCATTGTAACTTAACTACAAACCCTACATCTCCAATAAGATGTGTTTTTGCTAAATAATCTAAGACACAAACACATATGGATTCTATTACTTTCTATAAACGATTTATGCATTGTTTCATTTTATATTTCTTTCTCTTAAAGCGTGTCGTTCAATTAGGTCGCGGTTAGGATCTCGTGACTTCATTTCTTCATTGTTGATCATTTCTTTTCTCATCGTTTGCTTAAGGTGCGTTCATAACCCCTTTTCTTTTTAATTGTTTTACATACTCCACGGGGAGAGATACATGCTATGTTTTACATTTAGACGTAAGTATTTAAGTACTATATGTTATACCTGATATTATTGCCTAAATATTATTGCCTACATACTGCTATTGCCACTTAAGTCCTCTTTTCAATCATAAACCGTTAATTGCTATTGTAGTAAACGTGAGTGTTGTGAATAGATCCATTGGGACTGACAATCCCCATCCAGGTTCTGGTTTCTAGATAATCAGGTGACGCATTTAACATTTAAAGTACTATCTAGGGTGTTTGGCAACATCCTACACTATCATGAGGCTCCAATCTCTATTGGATTTACATTTCTCGTTAAGGTTCGGTGTCATGAGCTTAGTGCAATAATACTTATTTTTGGACTAATGAATGTGTTTCATTAGTCTACTATTATTTAAATCTTGTGATCCACCAAACCGTTTGATTTCTATAATATTATTTGGTTTACTTAAACACTGCTTTCCTTATCAAACCTATGAATTCACTCAATTTTATTGTTGACATTTTTAGCATGTTTTATCTCAGGTTCTTAAGGCATGAAAGTCTTAGATGGGAGTCGCCCGGATATCTTTTGAAGACTTGGCATATTTTCACATTCGAAGATACTATCTTTAAAAAAAATATATGTTGTGTTTAAAACATTTGTGTTCTTTTGAAAACAACATTCTGTTTTATTAAAACTATTGGGACTTCTTTTGTAAATTCTGATATTTAAAAATATCGAATGTGTAACTTTTCAAAACGTATCATTTTGAGGTCGTTTTTTGTAACTTGTACTTTGTGCTACGAAGTAGCACCCCCGATGACCTTCCTCTGCTATCCAATTTTGAGGGTGTTACACAGGGTTATTGTAGCCCTTACCAATTCCAAACATTGTCAAGTATTTCAATGGACTTTGTGGAAGGTCTACCTAAGTCTCAAGGCAAGAATGTCATTATGGTAGTGGTTGACAGACTCAATAAATACAGTCACTTCTTAGCTCTTATTCACCCATTCAATGCAACTCAAGTGGCTCAAATGTTCCTTGACAACATATACAAACTACATGGATTACCTGTAAGCATAGTATTTGATAGGGACAAGGTGTTCATCAGTACTTTTTGGAAGGAGATGTTTAAACTGTTACATGTTAAACTGCTTATGTCAACTGCATATCACCCACAGACAGATGACCAAATAGAGGTAGTGAACAGAGGACTTGAATGTTATTTGAGGTGTATGTATGGTGAAAAGCCAAAGGAGTGGTCAAAATGGTTGTCCTTAGCTGAATGGTAGTACAATACCAATTATCATTCAGTATTGAATACTACTCTCTATGAAATTCTTTATGGAAAAACACCTCCTATCCACATTCCTTATGTCAGTGGTGAAAGTAGAGTGGATACAGTGGACAAGACTTTGATAGCAAGAGAAGAAGTAATTAATGCACTTAAGTTTCATCTTAAAAGGTCATAAGAAATGATGAAGACTCAAGCAGACAAACATAGAAGTGAAAGGGAATTCAAGGTTGATGATTGGGTCTACCTCAAATTACAACCTCACAAAAGTTTCAATAAGATTGGGCAAGTTTAGCAAACTTTCTTCCAAGTCCTATGGCCCTTTTCAAGTTCAAGCTAAGATAGGAGAAGTTGCTTACAAGCTAGCTCTACCAGCTCAGGCATAAATTCATGATGTTTTCCATGTTTCTCAGCTGAAGAAGTGTAAAGAACAAGAGGTAAATGTAGGAACTTTGCCTAAGTGTGATGCACATGGTTTTATTCAAGCACAACCTATAGCAATTTTGGAAAGAAAGTTGGGTAAGGTGGGAAATGCAGCTGGTGTTTTTGTTCTTGTGCAATGGGCCAACAGTGATCCTGCAGATGCCACATAGAGTCCATTGAAGACATACAAAGGCGTTTCCCTGACTTTAATGTGCTAGCACAATCTTGGGGTAAAATTGGTTTAAGGGGGTGGATTGATATGACACTGAAGAGTTCAGCCACTATCCTTCAGTCCCCAAAGCCTTAGTGACTTACTTCAGCCCTTCAGTCTCTAAAGCTTCAGTGACTTTGCTTCATTCCTTTGCTTTAGTTTTGATAAGGCGCGTGCTCAACAAGTGGGAAAGTTTCTAACAAACTTTCCCGCCAAAACACAACTCTATAAATACTCTGTCATTTCATTCATTTCATTTAGTCAATCATTTTGTAAACAATTTCCTTTCTACTTGTAATCGTTTGATACAATTCATCAATCCAAAACCAATCATTTGCTTATCTTCGAATTGCATTTTACTTATTATGATTCTTAGTTAGCTTATTAGTTCTTATTCGGATTCTAAATCCCTATAAGTCCATATCATTCTAATAAATATTTCTCATCATCCAGTCGATTAAATACAACTTGTGATAACGTCTGCATGGATATGCAATAAAAAATCAAAGGGTAAAAAACGTTTATGTCCTACTTTTGAGCAGTAAACTTCAATTCTTTTTAACCATTTAAAAATTTCATTTTGTGGGTCTCAAGTCTTTTTCAACATCTAAACGGTTTTGTTTGGTGAGTCCATTTAAACAATGACCAACTAATGGTCAAAGTTAAATTCTTTTTTTACAATTTAACACTTTGGTTCCATGGATGCGGATAGTTCAAATCTTTTTTTGTTTGTTTGTATAATTTGACTAACAACATCTAATCGATAACTAAGTTCTAAAATGAGCTAAATCTTAAACCTGGCCACGAGGATGACTTGATATTCGATCACAGGATTCAACTTCCGCATTCTCTATTCTCTAACTCATATGAGAAGTCAACGCAGTTCCCACTTCGGTTGTGGCTCGACAGCATTGACCCTGATGACCTAAAGCTAATGCAACACGTTTAGGGCTCACAGTTATTCGATCAACAGCTTCACCTACATCTGACTGAAGGATTGCGCCATGTTTGTTCCCGAAGGCAACAACAAGAGCAGCTTCCTGAAAGAGCTGAGCCAACCTGGTGCAACTTCTTATATAAAAGCAAGATGAATAATAGAGACTTATGAAGACCGTAGTAAAGATAGAACTCGTCAAATAAATAACCACCATGAAACCGAACTAAATTGATTTAATAATTTACTAATTTCAAGCACTATGTTAATGTACTGATTTTATTTTGTTTTTCAATTAAAAATATCATCCTTATCTCATAGAGTAGTATGGAGGGTAAATTCTAAGTCT
The DNA here is from genome assembly GCA_026074375.1 of Tanacetum coccineum. Classification (NCBI taxonomy): domain Eukaryota; kingdom Viridiplantae; phylum Streptophyta; class Magnoliopsida; order Asterales; family Asteraceae; genus Tanacetum; species Tanacetum coccineum. Next base: position 9,748 of record BQNB010150367.1, read on the forward strand.
CTGCACATATAAACACTAAAGGAACTGAAATTTTATTATCTAAAGTGTGACAGTTAACAAAAAATTATCTCGTACACTTAATTGATTTTTAATTTAATGAAAAACTAGCATTTAATATTGTAAACTATCAAGGCATCTAAAATCAAGACTAATCACCAAGACTTTAACCGGATGTGATTCAGAATTTCAATAAATTTGACTCGGAACCATGGAACAACATAAAACAAACAAAACCAGTGCTCCTAACCATATTTAACCTCTAAACACAAAGCGTTATGGATTACTTCCGGATGTTATCATATTAGCATGCTATTTTGAATTTTAATACAACAATCATGAACTAGAGACTTCACATCATACATGAAAATGTTTAAAGAGTGAAGGTAAGCATACTGAAATAATATACTCCTTAGTTAGTTATGAAATCTTATGTGAATACATAAATTATTATAAAGTGAGAAATGTTAAATGAGGTGGAAGAAGTTATGCAGTAGAGCATATAGGCTTCACAAGCCGATAAGTGATCCTCGTCAACATCAATGGTGCACATAATGCTCTCACGAATAAGAATATGTGCCGTTTTTAGATAATGACAAATCTATTCAGTGAAGAGATTACATGGATCCTCAAGTTCGAACTTGAAGCGGTTCAGACGCTTTTTGGTGATGTTGTAGATTATTGAGGTAGGATGAACTAGTTTGGTATAGAGAGGATCTTTGGTTGGAGAAGAGTTATGATGAAGGATAGATTTAAGAGACCATTCATTGTTATAAAAACAATGTCCTTCAAAAGGAAGATTAAGTAGAGTTCCAAAGTCTCTAAAGGAAGCAAATGTTCTTTTTTCATTTATTTCAAAGAATACCCAGAGATCATCAATTAAAACAAGCTCAAATGTTTGATAAAATTCGATTATGAAGTTTGGATAAAAATTTCCACTTAAGTGGAGGAAAGGGTTAAATCCTACTTTGTGAAGAGTCTCTTCCAAGTTTTCTTTAGCTTCGAATGTTGCATCAAGTATTCTACCTTCATGAATTGGTCGATTAAATATTTTTGAAGGTAACATCTTTTAGAGAGATGGTGTGTATAGGGTTTTGATGTAAGGATTTATTCATCAATTGTATGCATCTTCTTCACTTAATAAATAATAAGAGAATTTTAGTATGTGTCATTCTCAATCTTTTGATTTTCTTTCACAAAGACATCTAGTGTGTGCCTATATTCAACAGATGTGGAGTTGCGGTTATCTCGACTCTAAAACAAAAACCTATGAGTTAACCCAAACACTCCTTAATTCACTTTTGCTCATCCAAACAAGTTAAAAATTACATATTGATTATGTATCTCGATTGATGGTCATGAGATCATTATGCATGAGTGCAAAAACGTTTTTAGAATATTAATAATGCTTTAAAACATTTTTATGATGTTTCTAACATGAGAAATTTTTAGAATAAATTAAGGTTTTTGTCATATCAAAATTTTGACAAGCACACTCAATTATGCAAATCCTAAGTCTATAGGAAGCATATTAATTAAACATTGTGTTATTAATGTCCTAATTGGCTAATAAACACAAGAAAAATGAAAACCCCCAATTTTTAGTTTTGTGTTTAGTTGAATCCTAGACTCATATTAAGAAGAAAATTGATGAAATGACTTACAATTGATGATCTTAATGATGTTAAGAATGACTATTGGTGTTTATTTGATCTTCAATTTGAGTTTTAGATGTTGATTTTAAGATTTGGATGGTTTTGGGTTAGTGTTCGTCAATGGCTATAGAGAGGGGGGTTTTGTTTCAGAGTTTAACAAAAATAAGAGGACAGACCTTAAGACCACCGTCTGGTGGTAGTCACCATATCATATGGGCCGCATGATTAAAATCAGGGTGCCGCCCCGAGAGATGTAGGGCCGCCCTCAGAATAGAGGATTTTTAGACTCGAATATTTTGACAAAACATTTCAGAAGGAGTGACTTTTAATTGGCATTTCACCAATTAAAAATGCTTAAAATACTTCGGATGAAGTAATTAAGTTGTCACGACACAGAATGAAACACTGACTAGAATCGAGACAGAATAAAAGAGGAGACCGATTTACGGAATGTATTCCATCATTCCTAAACCAAGACGTAGATAGTTAAAACAATTATTCATGGTTTAAAAAGGGTTTTAGTGAGAATGTCGGTCGATATTCGACTGACGAGACTTTTAAAAAGAGATATGTTCCCTTCTGGACATTATCCCGAAGAAATGTGGTGACGAATTATCTGATATTTTAGTCCGCGAGTGTTGCACCGTGTTTTTGCTAAGTTAACGTGCCTATGTTGTCACACATGATCGAGACATCCGGCGAGTCGAAATCGAAGTCGATAAGAGCTTGTTTTCATCCATAGTGGCTTGTTGACAATGCCTTTTTGGCGCTTAACGTATTCGGCTTCGGTCATGGATATAGCCAGAGCGGTTTGTTTCTTTGAGAACCATGATTTTAAACGCATCCTAAGCGAACTACAAATACCGCTAGTGGCTTTTTCTGTCCCAATAATCTCCCGCAATAGATCAGGAGCTGCATATACTACAGGTTTTTTCTATGCGGTCCCCTAAGGATACCATAATCCTAAGTGCGTAGTGCCTTTAATGATATCGGGAAGAATACGCTTAACCGCTCGAAGATGAGCGATATTTTGGATCCTCTTGAAGCGAGCACAAAGGCAACACTAAACATAATATCAGCCTACTTGCCCGTTAGGTAGAGTAAACTACTATCATGCCTCGATTCTGTACTATCTACGACCCATTCTTCAGCATTTCATGAGTTTCGAATCGAGAAGGACATAGTGTTTTCATTGGTTTATATTCTTCTAAGCCAAATTTCTTAAGCATTCTTTAATATATTTAGATTGATTAAAGAAGATACCGTCGTTCCATTTGTTTTATTTATAATCCAAGGAAGAAGTTAAGTTCACCCATCATGCTCATTTCAAACTCGTCATGCATGATTTTGGAAAAGTCATCACACATGTCTTGTCAAGTCTAACCAAATATAATGTCATCGACATATATTTGAACAATGATGAGATTTGAACTTTTCTTCTTTGTAAAAAGGGTGTTATCTACCATTCCCATTTTATATTCATGTTTAATAAGAAAAGCCTTTAATCTATCATACCAAGCTTTAGGAGCTTGTTTAAGACCATATAAAGCTTTCTTGAGTTTATAAACATGATCTGGTTTTTCGAAGTCAATGAATCCCGGAGGTTGTGCCACGTATACCTCCTCATTGATAAAACTGTTCAGGAATGCACTTTTTACGTCCATTTGGAATAACTTAAAATCTAAAGCCATAACAAAATCTAATAAGATCCTAATAGACTCGTAACCTAGCAACTGGGGCATAAGATTCATCATATCATGCCCTCTTTTTGATTATATCATGGGCAACGTAACCTAGCCTTAGTACGAGAGACAACACCGTTCTCTACTAACTTATTTCTATACACCTATTTAGTTCCTATGATTGTCGTATTTTTAGGATTTGGTACTAACTCCCAAACATCATTTGCAATGAACTGTTTTAATTCTTCTTGCATTGCAATTATCCAACTTTCATCCTTTAAGGCTTCATTCGCATTCTTAGGTTCTATAGTTGATATAAAACAAAAGAAGTTATTTTGGTTTTGGGCTTGAGACTTAAGGGTTCTTTGGTTAAGGTTTCCTATGACGTTGCCTAATTGATGGTTCCTAGATTCTTTGACATTGACTACATTGTCAATTTTCACAGTTTCATCCTCAATGTCATTTTCTATGTTTTTCTTTTCGGTAACCTTAATTGCCTCTACTTCATCTAAGTCATCATCCACAAAGGGTGATATCTTAGAGTGTGGAGGAGTTTCATCGAATTTCACATTGAGTGCTTCTTTGATTTTCATGGTGTGTTTGTTTAGGATGACATATGCTTTACTATTTTGGGAGTATCCTAGAAAGACACCTTCGTATGACTTTGGGTTAAACTTTGTAAGGTGGCTCTAATTAGGATTTGGTTAAGGATGTAGGTTGAAGTATCTACAGTGTTACACCAAAACTTTTGTGGTAACGATTCTTCATTCAACATTGTTCTACTCATTTCTTGTAGTATCCTATTTTTCCTTTCTACCACGCCATTTGATTGTGGAGTGCGTGGAGCCGAGAAGTTGTGTGTAATACCATTGGCATTACAAAACTCTCTAAATTACACTTCATTATCAAATTCCCTACGGTGTCTGTCCTAATTGACACTATTGAACATCATAATTGATTTTGTATTTTCCTACTAAAGATTTCAAATTGCTCGAAAGCCTCGATTTTATTCTTAAGAAATCTTGTCCAAGTATACCTAGAATAGTCATCTACTATGACTAAGGTGTAGAGGTTTCCTCCGTAACTCGGTACGGCGGATGGACCGAAAAGGTCCATGTGAAGAAGTTCTAAGCATCAAGTCGTTGAGACTATATTCTTAGCTTTATGGCTAGCGTGAGCTTGTTTTTCAAATTTTGCAAGCATCACAAAAATATTGATCAAACTTAAGCTTCGGTAAGTTCCTAACTAGTTTCTTAGATGCCAACGATTGAATAAAACGCATATTTACGTGACCTAATCTCCTATGCCACAAAGTGGAATTTTCTACAATTATTGTAAGACAAACTTTGTCTTTTAGCTTCTTTCCTAATTTCATCACATACAAGCCGCTTTTCCTAATACCTCTACCTATGACTTTTTCGTCGTTAGTAATTTCACTATTATGTTCAGAGAATATTACTTTACACTTATTATCACATATTTGACCTACACTTAGCAAGTTAAATCTTAAATTATCTACATGCTCTACATTATCTATATTAAGAGAGTCATTAGAAATCATACGTTTGCCAATGATGTTACCGCGAAGATTACTACCAAAAATGACACTACCTCCATTATATGCCTTGTATGTTAGGAAGAGCTTTTGATTTCCCGTCATGTGTTTGGAGCATCCGCTATCTTTTATCCATCCGGGCTCCACATTCTATCCCAAGGCATAATCTATTAATTAGAACAATTAACTCAACAATTTGGTCCCCAATATTTATGGGTATAATGTTGTTAGTATTAAACATCCCTTTGCATTTGTTATGGTTTGGTTAGGATGTGGGAAGAATGGAGGACAAATTCCCCATGGCATGTAACTTTGAGTTGGAGTTCTTTCCAAGTTACGGGAAAACCATTTGGATGAGATTTTGTCGTCTAAGATTTCTTTTTGGTTGCGGTGTTTTAGAATGAGGATAAGAATTATTGACTCTTCTAGGAGGTGGAGTTTTTGACCTAAAGTTTGGTTTAGAAAATCCAATTTCGAGTTTTAGAGAAGGTTTATAAAACCGGTTAACCTCATCATCACTAGCAACGGGAATCTTAACATTGTTAACCATTATATGTTTTGGTCTAGGACCCAAAATGAATTTTTAAAAAGAAGCAGAATTTTCTTTTTCTGATGAACAGACCGGCGGTCCCTGATTTGCTTTGGGGGCCGTCTGTGCATTATGGGGGCCGCCCTCAGCAATTGGGGGATCGCCACCAGAGGACGTCTCATTTTGAGATTTCACTAATTTTGTTTACTTAGTCCCGCTTGTTGATGCTTCAAATAAGTTAAACCCAAGACCCGATTTATCTTCGGAGTGTTTTTGAATACTAGGCATTTCGTTTAGAGAGCGTGTACTCTTTTGAAATTAAGTTAGCTTTAGAGCTTCCTCTTTTAGTTTTTCGTTGTCAATTTTAAGTATTTGACACGTTGTACATTCGAGATCAACTCCCTTGTTTCACTCGAGTTTAGACAACTTTTCTTTTAACTTACTAATTTTATTTTCTAAACCATTTCTAACAGCTTTATATTGTTTGTTTTTAGTGATTATTTTTAGACTCATTTTGCATAACTTTTCATACTCACTATCTAAAACAATGTCATCTATTGATGAGTTTTCATCACTAAAGTAAGAGGATTCGGAATGTACCTCGCTAGATGCTTGAACCATGAGACACGTTTCGTATTTAGCCTTTTCATCATCTTCCTTACTGCTATCACTCCAAGAACCTCCGACGAAAGCTCTTTGGTTCTTGTCCTTCGGTGGTTTCGAACATTCTCCGATAAGATGATTTGGATCTCCGCATCTAAAATATTTCCTATCACTTTTTCCATTCTTGTCGTCTCGTCTTATTTGGAATGTCTTTTTGTCATTCCGTGTTTGTCTCACGAACCTTCCTCTTCTTTTGAAGAACTTTTAGAAGTCTCT
>BQNB010150368.1:0-16044 GCA_026074375.1 Tanacetum coccineum
TTCCAAATGATATTTTCAGGTTATAGCTTATTAGAATAAGCTAAAATAAGATGTTCTAACTTAACAAAAGTTTAGAAAAAGGATTCGTTAGCTAGAAAATCAAAACGGGTCGTTTTTAGGGTTTTAAACAAAAACGCATGGGTTTGAGGATTCAAGGCTTCAACAAGAGTTCATATATGATCTTAAGAGTATTATGAACATTATAATACAGATTATAAGCTTATTTAACAAGATTTTGAGCTTACTTGAGCTAAAATGGGTCGAAATGGGGTTTTCGGGTTCGTACGCCTAGTAATGACTTCAAGGGCTCCTTTTTCTTGATTCTTGGATTCTATTCTGAGCTTAAGGACTTCACTTAATCCTTCTTGGTCTGAGTTAGAACTCCATTTGAGTGGTGATAAGTTTTTGAGGTGTGATTTGAATGAATGGGGTGTTTGGCTATTTATAGGGCTCGAATGGCTTAGTGCCCAGGTTTTTGATGTTTTATTAGTGTCAAAGCTATCTTAAGTGATTCATGGGAGCTAGTATGATGAGTATTGAGGCCTAGGAGAGTAGCTAAGAGAGGTGGGGTGTGTGGTTTAGCCGCGGCAAAGAAAAGGGACAAGGAGGTGATAAGGCTTTCTTGGTGGCCAAGGGTTATGATAGAGGTGCTTGTAAGCTGCTTGGTGATGTGGTGACGATGTCATAGAGGTGCTAGGGTGCTTGGTTGGTTTAAAAATGGGTACAAATGAAACAAAAAGGGTGACGGGTTGGTTTAGGGTTTGGCTTAGGATTTTAGGGTTTTAATTCATGTTAGGGTTAGGGTTTAGGATAGTTTAGGGTTTAGTATTAGTGTTAGGATTAAGTTTTAGGGTTTAGGATTAAGGTTTAGGGCTTAGTTTTAAGGTTTAGGGTTTAGTTTTAGGTTTAAAGTAAAATTAGGGTTTTAGGGTTTAGGGTTTTAAATTAGGGTTTTAAGACAAATTAGGGTTTAATTTTAAGGTTTAGAAGTCATGCATTAAGTGCTTGTACCTTGTGTTAAAGTGGTAGTAAGAAACTAGAATGAATTTGGAGGTAAATGACTTCTCGTACATTAGGGTTTTTTAGGCTTATTGACTTGTACATTAAGCTTAAATGAAGTCTGTACATTGACTTGGAGTGAAAATATGAAATTCAAATATGGTGCATTGTATACTTGTACATATGTTTGTAAGGCTTGCCAATTCATTTTTTATATGTTTACATTATTATAATTAGGGTTATGATATAAACGTTAAAGTTTAATGCTTGTTTTTTTGATTATAACGTTTTGGAAAATACGTTAAAATGGATAATGCTGTTGGTAAAAATGATATTAAGATTAGACTTGATATATTGTGATTTTTATATGATTATAAACTTAGGATATTTAGGTGCATTGAGTGAGGTTTGCGTGAGTCGTTTACATTTAGAGATGCAAGTTACGTGGTCATAATGAGATAAGCTAAAAATTTCTCCTCGTAGAAGGTGATATATTTATAATAGATGGATTATTACATTTCATCCTTTTTTAGATATTAAAATTACATTGATGAAAATTGAAGGTTGTATAGATGCTTCGATCTTGTCATTGATATATAGCCAGGAATGGACTATTTGGAATGTAATGGGAGCATTCATAAACGAAAAGCCATTCTTTCTTATAAAAGCATATGTAAAAAGGACATAGGTGAACGTTTCTTGTTTTTCACGGGTACATGGGATTCGGATTAGTATATAAAAATATGATAGAAACCATCGAGGAAACAGAAGTACCTTATTTCACTGCAAGTCTTCTAATATTTGTGATCCATTAATCGGCATAAGGGAAAATGATCTTGCGTTGCTTCATTTAGTTTCTGATAATCGATACATACTCGCCAACCTGTTACAGTTCTTGTTGGGACGAGTTCATTTCTTTCGTTAGTAACAACTGTAATACCACCTTTCTTCGGTGCATAGTGAATGGGGCTTACCCAAGGGCTATCTATAACACCCCGTGTTTTAGGGTCATTTACGACGTCAATAAATTCACTATTTATTTTTAGTATTGTACGTGTTTGCTTTTAAATCGTAATCGTTAAGTTAAATCGCGTAAAGCTAAAATTATCATTCAATATATAGGGATCACACGATTTTTAAAGTTTACATCAAGCAAGTGTCAAGTAATTATTTTTGAGTTAATTATTTAACTTGTTAATTTTTATTTTTATTGGTTACGTAAAGTGTTTACGTTTCGCGATAAAATGCGTTTAGGCCTTCCCGGAACCACCAAAGCTTTTCTACGCTTCAACAAATACCCACAATTATACCCAATACCCAAAATTTACAAAATAACATCACAAATACCTTCATATGGCTGGATATGTATGAATACGTTTTACAAAAGATCTTTACCTTACAAAACAACTCTCCTAGAAATCATGAGATGTTCTTACCTTTTAGGAACATCTAGATATTTTCAAGCAAGACTTTCATGTTTACTTGCTAGGCTTCCATGCTATGACCATAGACATTTACTTATTTCCCTTTAAAATGATTTCTTTGGACTATAGTCTTAGTGTATTTAAAATACAAGTAATAGTTAGAAACACACAACTACTCTCAATTTCCAAGGTTGTATAAAAGCAAAAACTCTATCTTTTCCTTAATACATAGGCAAGGGACTCCAAATTGCTCTACTCAAACCATCAATACAATTTTTGTTAGGTATTAAAGAGCTGCTACAGGATAATATTTGTGAAGGACTTGAATACTGCTAGTAGTAATGGTTAGTACTGCTAGTTATAGCTTAGTTCTATTGTACAATGTGTAGTTCTGTCAGTATTTGTTAACAAATGGTTTGTTAGTATATTAGTGCTGACTTATGAGATATGTTTAAGAATTAAATTAGAATAGAGATGTTGATCTCGGCATTATCATCCTAACGCTTTTTGTAAGCCTATTGGGTTTTTCATTAGTGTTTTATAAAAGGATCTCTACGCATAGTTAGACTATCTCTTTTTCATATACTTTCATTGTCGTCCAATTCATTAATAGTTTAGAGTCTTTCATTGTAGGCCCAATACATATAGTTGTTTTGTGGGTTTATCATTCATATTGAATACGCTTTATGAAAGTTCTGTGTTTAACTGTGTTTTGTATTGTTTTATTTCTTTCTGAGTATATAAAGATTAATTCCGCATAGTCTTTATATACACACCACAAAGTTTCTAATTTAGTTGTTTAGAGTTATCTAAGCTAATAAAAGATCCATTCAATTAGAACCAACAAGTGGTATCAGAGCGGGTGTTCTGAAACCTTGATTTATGATGAAAACACTAGATCCATCTCTCTGTTCTTTCCCGATTATCAAAAACATGGATCTAGAAAATACCTAAAACGATTCTCTTGCAAAAGGCCCATTCTCAAGCTAGGGTGAATATGACACGTGGGAGGAGACTCAAATAGAGTATTATATTTAACATTCAAGATTTGCTCTCTGGGAGATCATAGAGGAAGGCAACTCTTTCAAGCAGTAGCTCGAACCACTTCAACAAAAGATGGTACATCTACTTAAAAACTATTCCTGGTAGCTGTTACTGCTGGAACAAAATGATCCTAAAGTAGAATGATCTTTAATGCCCGAAGGCATCCTGATTGATGATACTTCCATAGGTGTAGCATTATCTTACTTTCAATAAACACAAGGATACCAAGTCTTTATTTGAAGCCATAGATGCAAGATTTGGTGGGTGTGTGCCTAATAAAAACATCCAAGAAGACAAAAAAGTATACTCATAAAGCTCCTGGATGTATGAAACATTCAATGCTTTTTAGATCAGAGTCACTTGACTCTTATCTGTAAGAGGCTTTAGAAATGAAAATTGTAAGCCAGTTAACTATCTTAGGTGAACTCATCACTCTAGAAGATCTTAACCTGAAATTCTTAAGAAGTCTTCCTACTGAATAGGGTATGCATGTTGTGGTCTGGAGGAACAAATCAGATCTGGGCTCAATAAAGTTTGAGCTTTACAAACAATTTTATAGTTTGTTGAACCAGACGTCAGAATGAAGTGTTAATCTCTAGCTCAAACTCAGGCTCTCAGAATTTGGCCTTTCTCTCAGGTCATAGCAGTACAAATGATGTTAATACTGCTAATGTTCATGTTAGTACTGGTAGTACTCCTATTAGTACTGCTAGCACTAATAATAGTATTGCTTGTCTCAGTGATGCCATAATATATGCTTATCTGGCTACTCAACCCAATGGGTATCAAGTTGTTCATGAAGACCCTTCCTCTTCCCTAGAGCAAATCCATGAAGATGATCTTGATGAAATGGATTTAAAGTGGCAATTAGCATTGCTAAGTATGAAAGAAAGAAAGTTTTATCAGAGAACTGGTAAAAAGATTATCATCAATGGAAGTGATACTGCTAGTTATGACAAGAAAAAGTTGGAATGTTTCAATTGTCATAAGTTGGGACATTTTGCTAGAGAGTGCAGAAATCCTAGGAGTCAAGAGAACATGAACAGAAGTCAAAGACATCGGGGCCTTTTTCAAGAAGAAAGTGAATTGGAAGAATCTTCTTCCGAAGGTTATGTTTGCTTTAGATGGGACTGGATTTTTGATTGGAGCTTAAATGGCAGTTGTGGGGCTTCTACCAACTTTGCACTTATGGCTTTCTCTGACTCTGAGGTACAAAATAACAAAACTTGCTCTAAAACTTGTCTTAAAATTTTTGAAGATCTTAAGTCTAAGTATGATAAGTTGAGAATAGAGCTTAATAAGTCTGAATCTGATTTAGATAGCTATAAAAATGGGCTTTAGCGTCAGTAGAAGAAACACCTGGTCCTTTTATAAGAAAATTGAATAGTATGCTTTGTGATTCATAATTACTTTTTCTTAAAAGAGATGCCTCATTTAATGAATTAGATATTAATGCTCTTAAGAAACAGGTAGAAAGATTTAATAAAGAAAAAGAGGATAATCAGTTTAAAATTGACAACTTTGAAAATGCCTCTAAAAGTTTGGATCAATTGATTGGAAATAAAATATCTAATAACAATAAGAAGGGTCTAGGATATAATGATGTTCCCCCTCCACTTATAGGCTTGTTTATACCTCATAGTATTGATTTATTAAACTCAAGACTTGAGAAATTTAAACAGCTTGAATGTGAAGGATATGGTGTTAAGGTAAATAAGGGTGCTAGTGAAAATGTCTCTAAAGAAGTTAAGAAAACTTCAGATGCTCCAATAATTGAAGATTGGGTTTCTGATTGTGATGAAGATGAGACTGTTGTTGTGTTAGAATCTCTTAATGTTCAAAAACCTAAGCAAGCTGATCAACCTAGGAAAGTTAGTCAAAACCCTAGGAACAACAGTACAAGCTGGAATACCCCAATGCCTAAAAAATTAGGAGTTGGATTTCAGTTTACACCAAAAGCTTGTTTTGTGTGTGGGAGTTTTAATCATCTAATTAAAGACTATGATTTTCATGATAAAAGGATGGTACAAAAACCTGTTTTGAACAATGTGAAAAAGGGAACTGGTCAAAGGGAAGTTAGACCAGTTTGGACTAATGCAATGAGGGTCAATCATCAAAAATTTTCTAATTCTAGAAGGAATTTTGCTCCAACAGCAGTTTTAACCAAGTCTGGCCTAGTACCATTTAGTACTGCTAGGCAAAGCTTTTCAAGAACTACAACACCAGTTAGTGCTGCTAGGTCATTCAATACTGCTGTACCCTCTGTAAATGTTGCCAAACCAAGGACAAATGCTTTTCAAAAGTCACATTCACCATTAAGAAACGTTCTTTACCATCAAAAACAACACTTTAAAATAAAAAATTTGATAATCAAAGTTAATACTGCTAAGGTAATTATCTGTTAATTACTGTTTTAAAGGACAAAAGGATTGACAAGTGCTATTGGAGAAAAGGGATAAATGCTGTTCAGCTTACAACATACTGGGCAATGGAGACCTAATAAGAAAAAGATGTAAATCATATGTTCAACTAGAATACTGGATCTTGTATTTGTAAGCAAGTTAATCTATGGATGATCCAACAGGTAGAAAACAAGCCAGTATTGCTTGGGTTCTAAGAGAAATTAATTCTCTTTGTGACAAGTATAGTTTGTTGCTAATTATACTTGATACTGCTATGTTAGTATTGCTGTTGTATTTTCTATGTTTTAGTTTAACATTTGCAGGTTATAAAAAGATGTATAGTTAGATTTGAGGGGAGGACTTTGATGAGAACTTTGATGATAGAATAGATCAGTCTTTTAGTGTTAGTTTTACAAGCCACACATCAAAATGGTCATCTATTCACCCATGCCTTACAGGCCTAAGAACTGGCTAAGTCTTAAGCAAAAATTTGTGAAAAGACTTTTCAAATCCGTTTTTGGTTGACCCCAATTTACCATAAATTGTATGGTTCTAAACTCTCTTGCTTCAAGCAAATAGTAGGCTAGTCCAGGATTAAATTGTTCTGGTAAAGACTAACCAAAATGTTAATAGCGCGATAGTTTGCTAAAAACCTATAGGGGTTATCATCACCATGTTTTTGCAATGAAGCATTGGCTATTCCAGGGCAAACGGGCTAAACTGGTAAAGAATCATCAAATCCGTTTATGGCTGGTAGTTTACCAAAAACTATAAGTCCAATGATCCACCTCTCTCAAAAGGTTACACACTTGGAAGTGGAGAGGACAGTCTAAAACTTATAGAATTGATGGATTTGTGTACTAAATTGATTGATAAAGTTACCATTTTGGAAAATGTTCTTAAACAGTCTAAGGAGTCTCATGCTCAGACTCTAACAATGTTGATGAAAAGAAAGTCAAAAGATTGGAAGACAAGCTCAAGTTATGATTTCAGATGCAGAAGAGTATTTGATTTCAGAGGATCCTGTCAAACAAGGGAGGATGGAAGAAACAGAAATGCATGAGTGGAGTATGACAAACTTCAAAGGTATGAACTATGAGCAGGTCTATATTTGAAGAAGAGTACAGGAAGTTATGCTTGGTGTTAACACTGCTAGGTATAAGCTTAATACTGCTAGTGTTAAGTTTGTACTGCTGGGATATATTTCTTAGATTCGAGAGAAGTTAGTACTGTTGGTTCAAGTTTGTAATGCTAGACCAAACTTTGTTTTGCCTAATTGACGTTAGTATTGTTTGAGCCATAACAAATTAATTTAAGAAGCCGTTGAGTTATTTCTGACAACAACCTAGATTATAGGTTTCATATAAGCTTAAATCTTTTACTCTAACATAATTCCAGATTATAATAACTTTTCATTCATCAAAATGGAAAATTTGGTGTTTTCGACAAACTATTTATTGTAAATTGGGAATATATCTTGCTGGGAATGACAGAAGCAAAAGATTCTGAAGTCTGCAAGATTACAAGAGCAGATGGAAGTTCAAGCTTTCATGGAGACATTCAAGCATTGTTAAGAAGACTTGATAGACAAGATTTAAGTCAACTCTACAGCTTGGTTCAAGAAAGATTTAAAGATCATCCACTTGAGGGTTATGATTTAGATCTATGGGAGATCTTAGGACGATATTGGATCCAATGAAGAGAGATGACAATTATGGTTTTGAATCAACAATATTGGGGAGTTACTAGATGGAATTTGCTTGAATACAGTGGTGTTCACTCTTATTCTTAGATGGTACATCAATACGATCAACATGTTTCGTTAGAAAAAAGATAGCTTATCCAACTGAAGAAGGAAAATCTTTGGTGAGATGTCAACTTGAAGATTGAAGACAGAAGAGGCAAGATACGTACTATGGAAACATGAGCTTATAATGTTTATCAAATCTCAGATTGCAGAACAGAGTTAGTTATGAAGAATTTTTGAAAGCTAACTGGAAAGGAAGCTAAAGTGTTTGAAAGAATCCTCTCAAAATCAAAGAGCTTTAATTCAATAAACTTAAGATTTAAAGGTAAATCATAAGTTTAGGGGAGGATTGTTGGGAATTAAAGAGCTTCTACAAGATAATGCTGCTGAAGGACTTAATACTGCTAGTAGTAATAGTTAGTACTGCTAGTTATAGTTAGTACTGTTAGTATAATGTTTAGTAATGTAGTATATAAGTTATGTTACTGCTTAGTTAGTATATTAGTGCTGCTTATGAGATATGTATGAGATAAATTAGGAATAGATATGCATGATCTTGGCATAATCTCTTAACGCGTTTTGTAAGCCTATTAGGGTTTTCCTTAGTGTATAAAAGGATCTCTACGGCATAGTTAGACATATCTCTTTTTCATATACTTTTATAGTCGTCCAATTCATATAATAGTTAGAGTCTTTCATTGTAAGGCAAAACATATAGTTGTTTTGTGGTTTGTTCAATATATTGAAAGCTTTATAAAAGTTCTGTGTTCATTGTTTGATTGTTTTCTTGTGGAGTTATATAAAGATTAATTCCGCATAGTCTTTATATATACACCACAAGGTTTCTAATCTAGTTGTTTAGATTTATCTAAGCTAATAAAAGATCCATTCAATTGGAACCAACAAGATTCAAGAACTAGTGTTAAGTTTGCTCTGATACCACATGTTGAGAATCGATTTGCCCATCTAGGATATAATAACATTGAATAACATAATATGCAGCGGAATAAACAAGAACAATGATGTTTAATAAGGTTTTTTCGTTCTTATGTTTCCCTATTTATCCCCAACCTATAACTTAGGCAATAACTTCTACATAAACTCTATAAAATATGTCTATTACTAACTAACTACTAACTATGGTGTACACACACACCTTTACTATCAGTCAACTATGCAATGGATGATTTTTCTAAATGCCTGGACCTCCTTTTATAGCATAAGGAGTCCTAGGCTTACAAGGAAACTAATTAATATATTAATGAGAGAATCAATTAATTATCTTCTCATTAATATTCATTCTTATCTTATTTTGACCAAATCTTTATTTTCTATTTAATTCTTGTAGGAACTTCATGGATGACAATGTTGTCCTTCTTGTTTCATCATGTTTCAATTCTTTTAATCACTTTGTTCATAAATCAAGAATCACAAAATTTTTTATTATCAACATTCCTAAGTGTTCATACATCATATCTAAGATAACCTAAGAAGATTAGAAGGTTTGGTTTGGAGTTTACAAGGGTTAATTAAGCAAGAAAGCAAGATTACTGTTTCAAGTGGTTTTAGGGTTTTCAAGTGTTGTAATCTTGTGTTTGGTTTCTAAACAAGGGTTTAGATCACATTGTTCATCACCTCACTTCATATCAAGGTTATCTAAGAAACCTACATCTTTTATTCATGGAATTTTGGTGTTTTATAACTTCTATATAGTAATCACCATCTAAGAACTTGTTTACTTGTAAAAAGGGATTTTTACACTTGTTTATGACTTGGTAAACTTTTATATATGTTACATGGATGATAATATCATGTTATGATGAAATTATAAATAATGTACAAGTGTTGGTTATGTATAAAAAGTATATATACACAAGTTAACTAAAATGTATACTTATGAAAGTTTATGGATAAGAAATAGAGTTTGTTGACAGCATTTGGTGATTCTTGATGATTCTTGTGACTAGTTTTGATGGGATAATCATGGACTTAAGGACCCTAGGAATGTAAGAATGTGATAATGAGTGTTGTAATGGACTTGTGACAAGGTGGTTAAGCTTAAAAGTACAAAAACTATTTTTAAACATGTTTTTATGAAAAACCTCAAAACATTCTGTTTGAATTCGAAATTTAAAGTATACTTTTTATATTTTTAAAACGAGAAAATTATGCACTATTTCCTGGCATGAATAGTGTTGGTTCGTTTTTAATATAAATTTTTGCGAAACATTTTAGAATCATTTATATAATATTTTTACATGTATTAAACTTTATAAATATTATTTTACAAAGACGATTGAACTATTTATTCGATTATACGAGTACGAACACGGTTATCATTTATCAAACGCGACTTAAATGATATTTCACAAACACAATTAGATGGTGATGTAGCTATATAGAATTATATATGGTAGTAGTTATTCAAAGTACTTAGTACTCATACGACCTATGATTAATTAGGTTGCACTCGGGCGTATTTGTGACGTTTTAGTGACGCATTTTCACTTGTGAAGTATATTATTGATTAACTCACTCGAGGTGAGTTCATAGCCCCATGTTTTACTGATTTTAAATATATTTTTGGGGTGAGAACATGCTTTGTTTACAAGTGGACGCAAGTAACTTTGAAATACTTACTGTTTTGGATATTGCATACCATGCAATACTTATTGTTTTGGATATTGTATACCATGCAATACTTACTGTTTTGGATATTGTATACCATGCAATACTTATTGTTTTGGATATTGTATACCATAAATACAATACAGTTTTGAATATTGTATACTATGCAATACTTACTGTTTTGGATATTGTATACCATGCAATACGCACATCTTAAACAATTACGGTCCACAACAAACATATTACAAACCTATGAATTCACCAACTTTATGTTGACCTTTTTAAGCATGTTTTTCTCAGGTTAATAAGGTACAAGAAACAAGGATACATTGGTGGTCTACATTGTGGAGTCATTTCTATAAAGATTTAAGTGCATTACATTTTGGGGATAGTTGTCATGTAGAAAAATCTTTGCATTTTCAAGAATAAACAAGTTTAGCCGTTGAGCTTTTGTAACAATAATTTATTAAATCCAATGTATCATTTTCAAACGACACGTTTAGTGGTCGTTCTCTCATGTATTGTGCAATGTTATTATGAAGTAACGCTCCCAGATCCTTATTATGCTGTGACCCATTTTGGGGGTGTTACACATACATTTGTTTGCATTAGTTGGTTAGACTAGATGATGTCCTGATTGATATACGTGTTTATAATATATTACGTATATTACGATAAGAGTCTTATATTAATACTTAAATAACCTACTTTTTATTGTCACAGATTTTGTCATGTCGGATTCAGAGCATTCCACGGTCACCTACACATCGATATCCAGCGACTACGAGGAGCCATGAGACGTAGGCTCTCAGAGAGTTGTGGTCTACGGATATGACGGACTACCGATGCACCCACCATCTCCTGACTATGTGCCCAGACCTGAGCACCCACTATCTCCTGATTACGTACCCGGTCCTGAGCACCCACCTTCACCTGCCTATGTACCATATGTTTCGAAGCCTGTATACCCAGAGTTTATGTCACTCGAGGATGATGTGTTTCCAGCTGAGGAGCTGCCACTGCCTGCTGCTGTCTCACCAACTGCTGATTCACCAGGTTATATTATTGAGTCCGATCCTAAGGAGGATCCGGAGGAGGAGGATGATGAGGATCCTGAGGAGGATCCAACTGATTATCCCGCTGACAGAGATGATGAGGAGGAGGAGGAGTCCTCCGAAGATGATGCTGATGACGAGGAGTAGGACGAGGACGAGGATGATGAGGAGGAGGAGGAGCACCTAGCTCCGGCCGACTCCGTCCTACCACCCGCATATCGTACCACTGCTAGGATGTCTATCCGAGCTCAGACACATACACCATTCCCGTTTGAGACAGAGGTGGACAGACTACTTGCTATACCTACTCCGCCACCATCACCACTCACCCCATTATCCTCTCCACTACCTTAGATTCCCTCACCACAACTACCTGTATCATCTCCACTATTTCCTGCACCATCACCACTCACTACTAGCCCTACTGATGCTGGAGTACCTTTGGGCTACAGAGCTGCTATGATCCGGTTGAGAGCCGAGTCACCATCTACTTCCCATCCACTACTACTACCACCACCTATTGTACTTCCACGTAGAGTCCATAATGGTAGCAGTATGTAATCTTTGCCAGGTACTGTCTCCACTCTAGCTTTACTTGTATCAGCACATGCTTTTGTACCTACATTATCATTAGACTGATTCCCTGCAACAACGGGCTTATAGTTCATAGAATTTGTTAGTGCATCTATATCAAAAAGCCAATTAGGTCCACATCCTGCAATATTAGATGTATTTTCACTAAATTGTACATGCAGGTTTCTATTCTTACTATCCTCAGTTTACTGTTGAATACTTGAAATGCTTTGCTATCTGGTATAGAGTATCCTACAAAGAACACTTCATCAGCCTTTCATCAAATTTACCCTAGCGTGATCTTTGGTTATTAAGGATTGTAAAAAAAACAGGAACACCCATATGGTTCATGAAGCTTTAAGCAGGTTTTCTACCTAGAAATATTTCATAAGGGGTCTTGTTGTGAGGCTTGATAACTAACACCTTATTTTGGACATAAAAGCAGTATTCAACTGCTTTTTAGCCCGGAAAGTTGTTGGACAATTTTGATCAGCTAGCATAGGTCATAGCAGCCCTTATTAGTGTCTTATTTTTTCCTTTCAGCTCTATATTTTGTTTTTGGAGTCCTAGTAGCTACACTAAATTCCCTCTTAATTACCTTGATTTTCACAGAAACTAAATAAAAAAAATTTCATGAACTATTCTAGAATTCAACCCCATTATCACATCTAATCAACTTTCCCTAAGGTCTATTAGATTTTCTTATGCCTGTTATGAATGTTTTAAGGAATTCACTGTTCATCCTTAGTGGCTAAAAAAGAGAACCAACAAACCTACTAAAATCATCTGTAACAAACTTGTTGTACATCTTTTTCATTTAACTCTTACAAATGTTGGGCCAAACAAATCCATGTGCAACATTTGTAATGGTTGGCTTATTGAACTGACTGTTTTGGTCTTACAAGAAGCTCTGTGTTGCTTTCCCTTCTGACAAGCAACACAGGTTTGATTAATTTCAAAAAGTAAATAAAGGTAAACCTCTTACAAGGTTTCCCCTTACCAGTTTATTCATTGTTTTGAAATTTACATATTCAAGCCTCCTATGCCAAGGATTAGATTCATCTGGTGTGGCTTTTGCAAAGAGACAAGTGAAACCTCCTTGACGAACAACAAACTTTAAGTCAACACTGTACATGTTATCCTTTTTAGGAACTTTAAGTAAAACATGACTTCCATCAGTTAACTTAAAGTCTGGAGACAGAACAATACATTCAATATCAGTAAAAAGAACATTATTCTTCTTGTCACACATTTGTAAGACACTGAAAAGGTTAAACTTTAGTTGCTTTAACAATTACACATCTTCAAAATCCAAATTACCAATTCTTATTTTACCTTTCCTAATAATTTTCCCTCCTTTTGAATTGCTCCAAAAGCAACAAATCCTCTATCAATTTCTTCATAATCCTGTATAGATAGAATCTGTTTCACGTCATGTGCCATAGTGCCATGTATTGTTCAATCCACTACTTTCTTCTTCTGTTAAATCTTGGTGTGATTGCCCTGTACATAATGGTAGGAAAAATGAGTTTCTTTTGGGGACCCAAGCCACTTAATGACGTAGGATCTGCCTTGTGCATCATTATAGTCAAATCTTTGGAAAAGGACATTGAATTGCCTATTGTTTCTGGGAGACTTGGTCTAAAACTTTGTGCTTTGGTCTCAGACCCAACATGCTGAGGCCTTATACTGTTTCCTTGTTTCCTCTTAACTAACACTAAGAACGCCTCTTTGTCCTATCAGTATTAACGTGTTCCCTTAACATTATTAACCTTTTTAGTGAAATTACTGTTATTAGCTGCTGTTATTTTGTTAAAAGGCCCTTCTAGCTGTTGAATATGCATTATTAATAAACAATTTTTTTATGGGACCTACATTATTCACTGTGGTTCTTGGCCTTGAACAGTATTAACTGGTCTAACAGTATTAACTAAAATTGGGCCAGACCTAGTTAAGACTGTTCTTGGAACCATGTTCCTTTTTGGACTGGGATGAGTTAATTTAGAGAAATTTTGTTTGTTCACCTTTTGAATATTAGTCCAAACTGGTTTTGCAAATATTCCATTATTATACCAGTTATTGCAATCATTCTTCCAATGATCAAAACTACCACACACATAACAAGCTTTGTTGATGCTATCTCAAAATCCACTCGCCTATTTTTGAGACATTTGTTGGTTCCAGTTTCTCTTGTTCCCTCTAGTACTAGGTGTGTTTTGCCTATTTTTATCAATTGATGTTTTCCTAGGAGATTTTACTTGCTCAGTAGACTTAACAAATTTTATCTTAGAAAAACTAGGTTTATTAAACATTTCAACTGTTTTATCCTTAGGCACATTTTCTTCATCACTGTCAGATACCCAATCCTCAATAATTGGGGCTCTATTTTCTTTTCTAGCAGTCTCAGGTTCATTTGTCGCATTAATTGTTAGGCTTTTCAACTACAGAAAAGTACTAACCAGACTCATCAACAAAATCCATTTTAAGACTAGGATATATCTAAAATCAGATTTAGGTGGCATAAAATTCACCAATTTAAGGAGGTGGTGATAGCATTATACCTAATCCTATTTTTAACTTATCCATTAATTTCTCTCTGTCATAGAAGTTTTACTTAGGTTTTTTGATTGAATTTTAAAATTTTTGTACTGTAAGTTGAACCTTATCTTTTTCTTTTGTAGCCAACTCTAACTTCCTTTTAAGCTCTATAATATCTAAATCTCTTAAATAGATTAAATGTTTTAAGAGTTTTATATCTTTTTCATCCACAGACTAATTTTTCTTAAAGACTAACAGTCTAGCTTCTACAAATTCTAAACCAGTTTTATAAGAGACAACACTTATCCTAGCTGTTCTTAAGTCTTTAACTAATTGTTTATTTTGTTCTTTTAGATCTTTTACACATTCTAAACAAGATGAACAACAATTTGAGTCATTAGATACCTCAAAGTTTGTAAAAGAACTTGAACTTGTTAAAGAATAAGCCATGAGAGAAAAATTGGTTGGACCTTCTTCTGCTTGGTCACTCCAATCATAGCCAAATCCATCATACTGAGACACTAAGGCATTTGAAGTAGTTTCCTTAACTGGCACAGTCCTTCTAATAGGTTCCCTGTTCTTGCTGTCTTGATTCTTGGGTTGCCTTTGAACTCCTTGCAATTGTGTCCTCTTTGGGGCAGTTGAAAAACTCTCTCCTTTGGGACTTGTCAATCCCGATTTTTCTTTGTTGTCCATGTCTAGCTTCCTTCTAGTATTCTTTAAGAATCTGCTTGCCCTCATAGTCAGCATAGCAATGTTCCACCTTAAATCCATCACTTCTAGATCATCAAGATTGATTTGTTGTAGATCTTCATTGTCTAGTTGTGGAATACTTGGTTGGCTAGCAAAGAATGAATAAATCTCAGCATCACTTAAATTTTCAACAATTGTTGAGCTATCAGTAGCACCCTGAGTGCTAGCAGTACTAACACCCTGAGCAGTATTAACTGCTCTAGATGCATTGTTAGTGCTGCTAGAGGACAGAAAGGCTACATTGTGTGAGTTTGTAGTTGAGCTAGCATGGATCAAAAAGTTAAACGGTTGAAACAAAGCCGTATCTAAATTGTCAAAGTTCAAGGGAACTCTGGGCGAGGCCCTGAGTTTACATAGGAATGCAAGGATTAATTCCGAAAGAAATATCCACACCTCTTTATAAAGACCGCACCATCCTCATGTGCTGCGTCTTAAGCCTTGAGGACAAGACTCATTAAACATGGGGAGACGATAAAACCCTATGTTTTAGGGTCATTTACAACGTTAATAAATTTACTATTTATTTTTAGTATTGTACGCGTTTGCTTTTAAATCGTAATCGTTAAGTTAAATCGCATAAGCTAAAAATTATCATTCAATATAAACGGGCATCAAACAATTAAATGTTTACATCAAGCAAGTGTTAAGTAATTATTTTGAGTATAATTATTAACTTTGTTCATTTTATTTTTATTGGTTACGTAAAGTGATTACGTTTCGCAATAAAATACGTTTAGGCATTCCCGGAACCACCAAAACTTTACTACGCTTCAACAAATACCCACAATTGTACCCAATACTTAAAATTTATAAAATATCATCACTTATACCTCTATATGGCCGAATACAAGAGATAGGATACAAAGATAATATCTAAATTC